>OVBB01000637.1:0-20394 GCA_900406415.1 Isatis lusitanica
TTTGTCACAAAAACATGAAAGTGTGGTATTTGAGGGTATTTCTCATATAATTACACATGGATTTTATTATATTAGAATTTTATTGTTGAGTTTAAAGTATGAATTTATATTTGATATAAATTTTTGGGTAGCAAAAGTTTTGTATTTTATAAAAAGATAAGGTATACATAAACATTTTTTGGTATTCTTTTTAAGAATTATATCATGTGAGATTATATATTGTTATATATCATATTACCATAGTGTAAATTACATTTTGTATTAGTTCATTTGGGCTTTATTAATTCATTTGGGCTTCAATAGTTCATTTGGACAGAGTCAATAATACAATTGGCTCGTTCTTTAAACATTGTGTTTCCGATTTTATTTGGTAATGACACAAATCCCTTTGACTGATCTGTTTGGTAATAAACCCATTAACATAACGCGGGGGTTTTAACTAATTATGCTTACAACACACAACCAACCGACAAACACTTTAACCAAAAATAAAAAGTCAAAAAGAACTTTCTCGGCTCATCTTCTCTCGAGCTCTCCGCTCCAGTTCGAACTCTCCGCCGAATCGTCTTCTTCCAGGAGGTATGTAAATCCTTTGTATATCATGTTTAGATTTCTGCAAATCTAACCGATTATGTTTTATCAATTGGATTATATGTTATCCTTTCTCATACACCTTCTCTTCTCTTCTTTATTTCTGAGGGAAGAGAGAACTTGCATGTATAATTGGAAGCTATGATAATGAGGTTGGCAGTCGCTGAATCTGGGATTTGTAAGGTCGATCTTCTTTTTTTTAGAGATTGATATTGTTTTGGAATTTCCGTTTAGAGCGGTACAAAATTGTTGAAATTTGAACTGTTCATAGAATTTTGATTTTTTTCCATCTATACAACAATCTTGTGTTAATTAAATTATATGTCCCGATATCTCAAGTGTTGAAAAATATATGAATCGATTTTGCTTTTTTGTTATAGATAATGAGTGGTCTCAAATTTTTGCCTTTTGCTTGGAATTTGTTTGACGATTGTTAGATTCGTAAGTCAAGCATAAGAAATTTTGATTCTTTGACGTGGTTTCCCTATTTATGTGATCTTCGTTCCACTGTTTTTCTGTTATATTCTGAATTTAAGATTTTTTCGGTTTATCTAGTCCAAGAAGGTAAGTTTCATAAAGCTCTTAACTACATTGTTTGTTTTCATTATATATGCAGTTGAGTAAGTGACAATAACTTTAATGGTACCATTCCAGCATATATTGGCGACTGGTCTCGGCTTAAAAGGCTGTAAGATTGTCCTTCGTGGCTAATTTTGATTTCTCTTATTGTTTCTGTTTATCTACCATCTAACCTGTTTTCGTTATAATCAACAGAGGTCTATCTGCAAGCGGACTAAAAGGTCCTATTCCTGATTCAGTCACCCGCCTAGAAATTATTCTTGATCTGTACTGAACGTACCTTCTATATACCTGCTGAAGAAATGACACAAAACTGATGTTTATCTGGTCCAGTTCCTTCTTACATATGGAGTTTGCCAGAGCTAAAGACTTTGTAAGTTGTTTTCTCTCAGAGCTAGTTTAATATCCTCAACATTATCTGCAGAAGAATTAGAGCATTATCAAATGTGTATACTCATGACATATAATTTCCTTCTGCAAACTGTTTGTTAGTACTGTACAAAATTAATTATCCTATTTTGCTGCAGGGATTTATCCATTAACAGTTTGACTGGTGAAGTTGATGGAATACAAAAAGCACCAAATATACGTAATTACTATTACAATCTGAGATTAGACATGTTAAAGAGCTGAATTCCTTTCAATGTTACCATAGTATCATGATCAACTATCTATCATTTTGGGATGTTCGTTCAGCTACTTAACTAAAACCCAAACAATTCTTAAAAAACCTTAATTTTAGCCACCTTAATTTTTGCAAATTAATTTTGTTGTCATTTTCTGGCCGTTTGATACTCTGAAATTGAATTGTAGGGTGGTTCATGATCAGTTAAACAGTAAAACGTAAAACAAAAGGTGAAGATGGTTTTCATCTTCTTTTGTTATTCAGGATATACATGTTTGTTTAATTAATCATTGTTTATGTTATTTGTTTATCTCTGCTTCAAATATTTTATGACGTTCTTTATTTTAGCAGATTAATTCAATTTGCAAGTCAAAGTCCGGATATTGCTCAATTCATATCAATTGCAAAGAACCCCTGTAAGTAATTCTGGAAAAATCTCTACTCATCTGTGTAGGAGTTATTCATTGCTTAAGAGAATCTGTTTTAGTTTGAATTGCCGGAGTTAAATTCCTTTCCCCTCGAATGATTCTATTACCTGTTTTTTCCATTAGATATACGATTTTAGATGAATAGACTTAGGACATAGAATCCCAACAAATGGAACAATTATTAGAAAGTAGAAATGTTTAAAAAAACTTAAAAACGAACCTCTTCATCTCCACGAACCTCTTGAACAATTATCCTGTCTTTTAAACATTTGATAAAAAAAAATAGTTAACGTTAAGAAGCTAATCAATAAGTTTCTTCATCAAAATATTTGATATATCCATTCAAGATATTAGAAACAACAAAATAACAATTCAAACTACAGATTGCCGAAATTTGATTGCTATTAATATAAGTATATTCCATATCAAATCTTACGTAACTAATTTGTTTGGATTCAATATAAGAAAGATTTACTATGATATTAATAATTATTAATTCTAGACATTTGATATATGTTAACCGAATGTTTAAACTCAATTTTCAGGATTTGGAAATTGGTTTGAGTCAAGAAGTTAGTTCGAAATTTGTCTAATCCTGGTTTAATTTAAGTTAAAAAAGAATATTGCCTCTTTTACCCAAACTTATCTCTGTTACCAAACAGGTTTTACTAAATGGATCAATGGCATTACTCGTAATTAAAAGGATTTTAATGGAAATAGTATATATATTCTTAAAAAAAATATACAGTTTACCTGGTCAGCCGAAGAAAATTGAGACGTTGGATTCCTGTTCTAACATTTCTTTAGATCACATGAAAATCGTTTTCAATAATAGTAAGATGTATATAAAAAAAAACTTTTATTTTAATGGATGCTTACTTTGCATCTCGTAATTCAAACTCTATTCTTTTTGTGGGTTTGTTAGCTGCTTCAAGTAAGTTCATCTCACCAACATTGACAAGTTGTCCAAGAATATCTGGATAAAATTCAAAATAAAGAATTAGGTATAAATAGATGAAAAGAGGATGTTAAAAGTGATAAATTTGTTTTTATGAGTAGCATACCACACAAAACATGATGCTTTTTCAAAACATGCTCCTTTTTCACTGATGCATGAATGTTTGTTCACTGTAGAATTAAAATAAACGAAATTGTATTAGTTATTTTGAATTTTTTTAAAATAGAAAATCAAATAATAAAATTAGGAAATTAACCAACCTCTTGATCAGATAAGACCAGTTCTGAGTGTCTCTCTGAGTTGAATGAGTATTGCTTCCATAAATGCATATTCTTAACTTGAATTTTCCAGTTAGTCTTGAAAGTTTTGATGTTCTTCAATGGTGTTATTGGTTGAGGCTGCGACATTTTTAGCTGAGGAATACGTTTGATTTTTTTTTTGTGCTAGGTAATGAACGTGGAATGGTGTGGTGTGGTTATATAGGATTATATATTATTGTTTTTAGGGTTAAAAATCGCATAGTCTTATTCTTTGTTTAAGGTAGGTAGGATTTGTTTTAAACCATTGAATTAATGTAGGATCTTGATTATATATTTATGAAAATAAAATTGGGAATTTTGGAGTCATTACGATAGACTTGTGGAGATATCGTCAAACGCATATTCCTTTTTTTTTGTTTAATGTAGTTACCAAATGATGTAAACTATGGAATTAATATAGATTTGGTTAAATTTTATTGCAGATATCGTGGAAGAGGTTTTAAAATTTAAAATGATAATTCTGGAGATATTTGTGAAGATTAAGGTTAGTTTCCTAAAAACTCTCTGCTTTGCATTGATATTAGGCAGTAGCCGCATAATTGTAGAGATTTGGGCATATTCTTTTTTGTTTTGTTTATGATAGTTAGGAATGATTTTAAATTAGTGAATTAATGCAAGATCTCGGTTATATTTCTAAGAAAGTGAAAATGGGATTATAAGTTAGTTTGTTTTTATGGTCGAGATTTTAGGAATCGATGGGCCGTTAATTATGTTTAGTTTCCTCAAAACTCGCCATATTGATTTCTTAATATATACGTTTTGATAAGATATGGGCAGTTTTATAACTTTTATTCAATACACACGTATTTAATATACAAAGACTCGAATTCGGTTAACTGTATCTCTACAATATTACAAAAGTCGGTTCAATCTAAGTAGAGATATATAGGCTCCGCGTTTTTTTTTAATGGGCATGGGTCGGGTCACCGAGTCACTGAGTCAACTCAGCGATTTTGGGACAGTTTTAACCTCTACTAAACCTGTTGCCAAACAGGTTTTAAGAGAATAATGAGTGGCATAATCCGTAATAAAAACACTTTTTAAGACTATTCTTTGAAAAATGCTCCTCAAATAATAGTAGTAAGATTTGGCAGGCGCGTGCGAAAGATTAACTACCCGATTTGACTATGCCACGTGTCGAGCTGGTACCTAACCATGGTTTGTATATTGGATTTTGGGCATTTCCGTTATGGGCCTCTGAGAAGAAATGGCCCAAAAGGCCCACACTCCGTGTTATATTATCGCCTTTTTCTTTTTCTTTAAATAATAAATTAATTAATTTAATGTCAAACCAGAAAATAGGGTAAAGAGGGAGGCGGAGAACAGAAGGAAAACTCATCAAAGAGCACAGCTTTGAAGCTCACATTGAGACACAGACCGTACAGTCTCTGCTCACTAAGAGAGAGAGAGAAACACTAAAAAACGATGGGGAAGAAGATGTATAGGCATCAAAGTTCAGAATCCTCTCGGGTTTGGGCCTCCAAGTTCCTCGAGGAGTTTCGCGCCTCCGGAAATGATGGTGAGTTACCTCTTCGACTCTGTCACGGGAATTTTTAAGAAAGTTCTTCCTTTAGTTCTTAAATATTTCTTATGCTAATGGTTTCTGACTCCTGAGTCTCAGCTGAAACTCCAGTGCTCCCCACTTGCAATGCGTTAAGTTATTGTGTTCTTTTATTTTTGGATTGATTGTAAGTGTGTTTGCTTAACTTGTGTAGCTCACACATTTGATAATAGTCTTACAAATAGCGACCGTGGCATTATCCATCAGATGTGCCGAAAGATGGGTATCCGATCAAAAAGTTCTGGGTCAGTCATGTCACAAGCTTAACACTCTTTTGGATTGGTACTACTTGAGAGAGCTGAGTTTCTCATTCTTCTTGGATTCTGTGTAGGAAAGGGGATCAAAGGTGTCTTACGATTTTCAACCGTGTAGCTGGCTCTTCAGTTTCAGACGGGGCAAAAAATTTGGACGGAAGAAATATGAAAACATATGGCAAGGGAGATTCCAGTGTCAAGAATCTCAAATGTGTCTCATTTCCACCGGAGGCAAAACCTGTTCTTCAGGAGTTATTTACTCGCTATCCACCTTGTGACGGAGATACTACAGGGACGTCACTAGGCATATTTACTGGACACATCGGCAAACAACGGAAATGGAAAGATGACTTCTTTGGCAAACCTCAGATGAACAAAGACGATATTCTAAATAAGGCGGCATCCCTGAGTGCTAGACTGGCAAACGACAAAGGTTTGCGGGAGGTTAGCAGTTTATGTATTTTCAAATGATTTGTAATATCTACTTCTCAACTTCTTTATACAGAATCCTTGTATTTGAATGATGTTACAGATCTTTAAAGCACGAACAAAGCTTCCCATCGCATCTTTTAGAGATGCCATCACATCTGCAGTGGAATCCAATCAGGTTATATGGGTTCTTAGATATGTTCTTTGTTCTTCTATATCAGAATTTGGGATGTGAACAGTTGTGTTTTTGGTTGAGGGATTTCCACTGCTTTTGAAAGAGTCTTTATTTATTCTTATTCTACATGCAGGTTGTTCTTATTGCTGGTGAAACGGGTTGTGGAAAAACTACTCAGGTGCGTCTTTCCTCTTGTTGTTTGTTTTGGCGGAGCCAAATATTCATGCTTGTAAAAAGAATTGAGATTAAGTGTTTTGGTATAAGAGTTTGTGTTGTATGCATGGACATGGTTTTACCATAACGAGTTTACTATTTACAAAGCGTTTTCTGATTCAAATAGCAGATTCGTCTGTTTTATTATTGTGAAGTTTCTCATGTGCCTCACTTGTTGACATTTCAGGTACCTCAATATCTTCTCGATCATATGTGGTATAGTAAGCGAGAGTCTTGCAAAATCATTTGCACCCAACCACGTCGTATCTCAGCTATTTCAGGTTAGTATTTATCTGATTCAACTCTTGTGAAGGTTTCAGCTTTGTAATTATAATGCATGCCGTGCAAGCTGCTAACTGCTTAATGCGTCCTTTTACTATTTTTGAAGTTTCTGAACGAATTTCTTGGGAAAGAGGTGAAACTATAGGGAACAACGTCGGCTACAAGGTAAGAGCCATATTTATTTGACATAAACTTTTCCTTATGATAGACATATGTTACTGGCTACAGGAAAACATCCTCTCAATATATCATTGACTTTATGATGCAAATCTAGGTGCGGCTGCAAAGCAAAGGTGGAAGACAGTCATCACTTGTTTTCTGCACAAATGGCATTCTGTTGAGGGTGCTTGTAGGCAAAGGCGGTGGTAGTCGTGTTCCTGATATAACTCACATTATTGTGGTAAGACACTCTTGTTTGTTTCATGATATGTTTTTTCATGTGTTTACTAAGTGTGCTTTTCCTGGTTCCGCTGGTAGGAGAAAAATTTGATTGAATAAATTCAACATGAAATTGTCACAGTCAATTTTGTTTGCCTTCTTGTTTCTGTTTGTCATCTTAGGTTCTCGTCTGTGTAAATTGATTTTTTAGTTGTCTAAATTGGTCAATAATCTGTATGCTACAATGTAGGATGAAATTCATGAAAGGGATTGCTACTCTGATTTCATGTTGGCGATTATAAGGTACACTCTCTAACCTTCTTGAACACTGAAGTGCTGAGCTTGTCAAAAGCGAACCAAAAATCTAAATCGATATGTAGAAGATAACTGATCATATTGCTATTGTTGAGTTGGTGTCGCACTATACAAAGAGATGCCAAGACTGCTCTTCCTGTACACTTTTACATGATTCTTTAATTGAAGCTAAGCCATGAAAATAGAACTATCAGGAGATATTTTCATTTTCGTTCGGTGAAAGCCAGAACTCAGATCAATTGGTAATGGTGTTGTTGTTTGCAGGGACTTCCTTCCGTCAAATCCTCATCTCCGACTGGTTAGTTAAGTTTAGTCTTCTTCGTTTTACACTTCTCTCAGTTCTGTGGTTTAGTTACTATAGAAGAATAACTTTTATCTGTGGCTGCAGATTCTAATGAGTGCTACTCTTGATGCTGAGAGGTTTTCCGGATATTTCGGAGGTTGCCCGGTTGTCCGAGTGCCTGGATTCACTTATCCAGTTAATTCCCCTCCCTATATCTCTCTCTAGAATCTACTTTAGTCTCATTGTATTGCAAAATAATATTCTTACCCCTGTGTCTAGGTGAGAACCTTTTATCTGGAAGATGTGCTCTCTGTCCTGAAATCAGACAAGAACCATCATCTTATTTCTGCTGACTCGAGCATACCAGATGGCAACCGTGATATTAAAGATGAAGATAAAGTTGCCTTAGATGAAGCAATTGACTTGGCATGGACAAATGATGAGTTTGATGCTCTCGTAGATCTGGTTTCCTGTGAAGGAAGTCATGAGGTTTACAATTACCGGCATACATCGACCTGGCTAACACCACTTATGGTCTTTGCTGGAAAGGGCAGGGTTAGCAATGTCTGTAAGCTCCTCTCACTTGGCGCTGACTGTAAATTGAAATCCAAAGAAGGTATGACAGCATTAGAATTGGCCGAGGAAGAGAATCAATTTGAAGCTGCTCAAATAATCAGGGAACATGCCGATAACTTCCAGTCCAATTCTCAGCAAGCACAAGACTTACTTGATAAGTATATGGCAACAATCAATTCAGAAGAAGTAGATGTGGGTCTTATAGTGCGTTTAATGAGGAAATTATGCGGCGATTCAGAAGCTGGCGCCGTTCTCGTTTTTCTACCTGGATGGGATGAAATAAGTAAAACGAAAGAGCAGTTGCTTGCTAATCCTTATTTCGCAGATAATTCTAAATTCAACATTATATGTCTACACTCAAGGGTTCCTGTAGATGAACAGAAGAAAGTTTTTAAACGGCCCCCTCAAGGTTGTCGCAAAATTGTGCTTGCGACAAATATTGCTGAATCAGCAGTTACCATCGATGATGTGGTTTATGTGATAGATAGTGGGCGGATGAAGGAAAAGAGTTATGATCCTTATAATGACGTGTCAACGCTCGAATCTTCTTGGGTCTCAAAAGCGAATGCAAAACAGCGGGAGGGTCGAGCAGGCCGGTGCCAACCTGGCATTTGTTATCATCTCTATTCTAAACTTCGGGCAGCCTCTTTGCCTGAATACAGAATTCCTGAAGTTAGGAGAATGCCTTTAGATGAACTGTGCTTGCAGGTGCTGTTCTTTCTATCTTAGAATATCTCTATAATGTTTAATGTCATTCGTGCATGGTAGTATCGTGTTTGACACTTTTTGCGTACTTGATTTCAAACTAATGTCCCTAACTAATAATTTCAGGTTAAGATGCTTGACCCGAGTTGCAACGTGAATAATTTCCTTCAGAAATTGATGGATCCGCCTGTTGATCAAAGCGTTGCAAATGCCTTGACCACCCTTAAAGACATTGGAGCGTTGACACCACAAGAAGAGCTAACAGAACTTGGACAGAAATTCGGTCAGCTTCCGGTTCATCCTCGGATTAGCAAGATGCTTTATTTCGCCATATTAGTGAGCTGTCTGGGCCCAGCACTTATTCTGGCATGTGCAGCCGACACCAAGGATCCATTTACCATGCCATTGGGGCCAGGAGAAAGAAGAAAAGCTGTTGCCGCAAAACTTGAACTTGCATCGCTATATGGTGGCCGCAGTGATCACCTTGCGATTGTTGCGGCTTTTCACTGCTGGAAAGATGCAAAAAGAAATGGTCAATCTCAGGATTTTTGTTCTCAGTACTTCGTCTCCCCAAATGCCATGAAGATGCTGGATAATATGTGTGACAAGCTTCAGGGGGAACTTGAAAGACATGGGCTCATCCCTAGCAATGACTCGAACTATAGTCTGAATGCTCACGATCCGGGTATTCTCCATGCTGTTCTAGCAGTAGGGTTGTACCCGATGGTGGGAAGAATGTGCCCACCTTCCAATAATAATAGAAGGTCACTAGTAGAGACTATTACGGGAGCCAAAGTTCGTGTGCTCTCGCTTTCAAACAATTTCAACATGTCCTCTGGGGAGGATGAGGAAGCTTTAATTGTTTTTGATGAGATCACTCGGGGAGATTGGGACGTGCACATAAGAGAAAGCACTGCTCTTCCCACTATACCGTTGTTACTGTTTTCGGGAGAGATGGCTGTGGCTCCGATAGAGAGCTGTGATGCTGATAAGAGTGATGATGAGGAATACTGCGAAGTAGAAAATGTAGGAGATGTGATGGACGTAGATAAAGCAGGTGATACGCCTGGAGAGAAAATAATGCTTGCACCGGAAAATTCAGTCAAGGTGGTAGTGGATCGGTGGCTGCCTTTCAAGATGACAGCTTTTGAAATTGCTCAAATGTACATCTTGAGAGAGCGACTAATGGCATCCATTTTGTTCAAGGTAAAGTAGTTATAATCAATACGGTTGAAGATATTCAACATTTTATTCGGGTAATGGCATCCTTTTTAACTTTTCGCTGGCATTTTGTAGGTAAAACATCCACAAAAAAATTTGCCGCCTCATCTCAGAGCTTCTATGTACGCAATAGCTTGTATTCTCTCATATGATGGCCACTCAAAACCTTCAGTTCCAACTGTTGCTGTGGAGCCTATTGCTTCATTGGTTGATGCAAGGGGTCTCAGAGATGACATACCTTCTGCCAACCCCAATGAGAGTCAGGAGAATGACCCGAACACTACTCCAATGGGGTCGAAGCTCGAATCAGTCAACATGTCAGGTTTGGGTAACATGGGAGAGAACTCGTCTTCCAGTCTCGCTAATGGGAATGAGCAACCTGATCTATTAACTACCCCGATGGAAGCTGCTTCAGCAGTTAAGGAATCAGATAAGAAGAGATTAAAGTCCAAAAAGCAGAAATCAGCCAACAACATGGATTTGGGGAACATGGAAGAGAACAAGCCTTCTGATCTGGCTGACTTAAATACTGCTTCGACGGAAGCTGCTTCAGCAGTTGAGAAACCAGAGAAAAAGCGATCAAGGTCCAAAAAGCGGAAATCATCCAACAACATGGCTTTGGGGAACATGGAAGAGAACAAGTCTTCTGATCTGACTAGTGGGAATGAGCAACCAGAGGTTAACCCAGCGAACAAATCGGATTTGGAAAACTTGGAAGGGAGCTTGCCTTCCAATCTTTTTAATAGAAATGAACAAACTGACCCAAACACTGCTCCGGCGGAAGCTACTTCAGCAGTTGAGGAACCAGAGAAGAAGCGATCAAGGAGTTCCAAAAAGCGGAAATCAGCCAAGAACTTGGATCTGGGGAACATGGAAGTGAACGAGTCTTCTGATCTGGCTAATGGGAATGAGCAAACAGAACTTAAGTCAGCCAGCAAGTTGGATCCAGGTAAGGAGAAAGAGAGCATCCCTGCCAATCTTACCAATGTGAATGAGGAACCTGACCCAAACACTGCTCCGACGGAAGCTGCTTCGGCGGCTAAGAAACCGGAAAAAACATCCAAAAGGCGCAAAAACAACTTGAGTTCGGGTAATAACGTGGAAGAGAACGTGCCTTCTACTAATGGGAATGAGCAACATATAAAAAGTGGTCTTACCGAAGATGCATGAATGGCTAAGCAACAGAACAATGAGGTGCAAGCAGAGCCAAAGTCAGCTAACAAGTCCGATTGGTTGAAGGAGAAAGAGAGCGTGCCGGATCATGCCAAGAGCAAAGAACAACCTGATCCAAACACTGCTCCAGCCGAAGTTGCATCAGTGAAAGACAAGAAAATGACTCGCAAGGACGAGGCAAAAGAGAAGTGAGATGCCCATTCCACTTTGGTGTTTGAATGGCCATTATATATCTACATGGATTTAACAGATTTTGAAATCGCAACGGTTTTGTTAAGTTATTGTTGTTAACGATACTTGTTTATTTAGAGATTTTGTAGGTTCTGCTTCTGAGCCATTCCTTAGTTGGTGCTCTTGTTGTTTAAACATTTAGCCAAATATAAAACTAATGCTACGTCCTAAATGCATGTTAACGGAAAAAAGAGAACAGAAAAATCCTTATTATCCAGAACTGTCCTATTGACTATTGTAAGCATATAAAAGATGATGGATGATCTTAGGGTGGGTTTAGTGTAAAAACAGACCGAACGCTGATGGTGGATCTGACGTGGAACAAGAAGAAAACTATCTGACACGTGGCACATTACAAGACCTCAACAATCTTATCTGGACATCAACAGAGAGATCCTCTAATATCCGAAACCAGCCAATCATCTTCACTCTTGGTTCCACCACAATACATTATCACACTCGACAATCCTCAAAAAACACTTTCATCATAACTTAACCAGACAGAGAGAGCTTTAGAGAGAGAGAGAGAGAGAGAGAATGGCGTACAGCGCGTGTTTCCTACATCAGAGCGCACTGGCCTCCTCCGCCGCACGATCATCATCTTCCTCCTCATCACAGCGCTACGTGTCACTCTCCAAACCCGTTCAGATAGTGTGTAAAGCCCAACAGCCTCATGAAGACGATAACTCCGCCGTCTCTCGCCGTCTCGCTCTCACACTCCTCGTCGGCGCCGCCGCCGTTGGTTCCAAAGTATCTCCCGCCGATGCCGCCTACGGTGAAGCTGGTAAAGAATAAAAAACCCAAAAAAGCTCTTAGATCATTTTCATTTTCACACCAAATGTAATCAAAACCAAAGACTAAAGAATTTTGAATCTTTTCTTTTCCTTCTTCCTTTCTTGGTTTGTAGCAAATGTGTTTGGGAAGCCAAAGGCAAACACAGACTTCACGGCATACAATGGAGATGGATTCAAAGTGCAGGTGCCAGCAAAATGGAACCCAAGCAGAGAGATAGAGTATCCAGGACAAGTCCTTCGGTACGAAGACAACTTCGATGCGACTAGCAATCTCAATGTCATGGTCACTCCTACCGACAAGAAGTCCATCACTGATTACGGCTCTCCTGAAGAGTTCCTCTCTCAGGTCTTTACTCCATGACATCTACAGAGATAATTGAAGAACAAAAAATCAAATGAATTGTGAGACTGATTTCCATATTTGGGTCTTGTTTCAGGTCAATTACCTCCTAGGGAAACAAGCCTACTTCGGTGAGACTGCCTCTGAGGTAAACTTCCCATTTCCATTTGTTAGAGAAAGCCTGAAGCTGAAGGAATAGAATAAGAGAGAATCAAACACCAAAGAGAATGGAATATGAGAATTTATACAAAGCTTAAGTATTGTATCACCATTGTTACCTTATGTCTGCATTTGGATTATTGAGTACCTTATGTTTGTGTGAATCTGATGTTCCTCACAGGGAGGCTTTGACGCCAATGCAGTGGCAACAGCAAACATTCTGGAGACAAATGTTCAGGACGTTGGTGGGAAACCGTACTATTACTTGTCGGTGTTGACAAGAACGGCCGATGGAGACGAAGGTGGTAAGCATCAGCTGATCACAGCCACCGTGAATGGAGGAAAGCTTTACATCTGCAAAGCACAAGCTGGAGACAAGAGGTGGTTCAAGGGAGCCAACAAATTTGTCGAGAAAGCAGCCACTTCTTTCAGTGTTGCTTGAATGAAAGCAACACAACAGAACAATGCTCTGCTTTCTTTCTTCATTTGTCTCTTGTAAAAAAAGGAAAATGAAACTGAGCTTTTGAGAAACTATCAAGGTGATGCTATCTTTGCGGCTTCACTTGTGTACCTGTGATAACAGACTGTCGTTTTCTATGCTTGATAAAAAAAAATTATATTCAGTAGTTCTTTGCTCATTTGTATAATGATTGCTTGAATTAAAGACACTGACTTGGGATAAAGTTATAGCTTAATTCTAGATCCTTGAAAACATAAAGACATTGAAGAAAACATGTTCGTATCTGAAATTGTTTTCCTAGTTCAACAGTGATGTTAAAACGTAGAAGAATAGATACTTGTGACTATACATCTCTTGAAGCAAGTCTCAAAGTCCCCTTCTATGAATATTCTCCAAGAAGCAAAGAGGTTTTATTTGCATACATGTACTACAACACTTCACTGTTATCTATATGCCATTTATACTTTAATGTAAATTTTGAGGTTTACAAATGCGACAAACAGTCTTTAAGAGTTCAGAGATACTCAACAGGGAAACCGACAACCGGGTTTATCTCAGAGGCGAGGGACCGTAGCTCAGTCACTTCATTGTCTGTCAGACTCCAACCTATCGCTCCCGCAAACTCTTTAGCTTGTTCCGCATTCTTGGCTCCTGGGATCGGTATCACGTTCCCTTGTGCCACCAACCAGTTCAATGCTACCTGCACAGCACAGCACAATACAACAACAACAACAAAAACAAATATATATGATGTGAATTGAGGGCTTAACTCTTACGATTTACTCAACTTCTAACCGATCCTTGCTCTGCGATATCAACAAGTGCTCTAGAACATTTTATCTCACATGACTGAGTTTTGCGGAGACCTTGAAATTGACAAGAAGTAGCAATACGAAGAACAAATATGTGCCTTCAAATGGGTTTGCGTATATTCACATTTAGACGACTGATGAAACAATATGAACATGGAAGCATCTAGAGTAGGATCACTATGCAGTGGGGTTACAACTTAGACAGCTGAAGTTGATAACACAACTACTCTTGTTCAATTTCTATGTAATTTATGGACATCAACATTGAACAGAAAAAGAAACATAGAGTGCATAAGGAAAAGTGAAGAACCTGTGTAGGAGTTTTACTGTAGTTTTCGCCTATCTGTTTGATTCTATTTAGCAGGGGTTGAAGCTGTAATCACAAGTCACAATTAGAGAAGAAACTCGCAGGATTATGCTACCTTATAATAATTTATGCATTGGTACATTAATTGGTGTGTGTGTGTTGTATATACATTTTCTCTACAACAGCATTTACTAGAGTAAAAGCAGGACTAGAGAGGAAACAGGTTTATAACAGTATGATGTAAAGTCACTGAAATCCAAAAAACTGTTTCCTAAAAGACGTGAGGCGGGCTACTACAATGTGAGTATAGTGTTGCAGACAATAGGTCTATGTTGAATACATGCCGTAGAAGCTATTACCTTTGTTAAAAACTCACGAGTATAAATGCGACCCCGAGGACCTGAAGGTGGGTTCTCTGGGGTGTACTTACCAGTTAGAGCACCTGGAGAAAACGAGAAGAGAATAACAGAAAACGTCTTTATTCATTTGCCAGTTTGTTTTGAGTTAGTACTACAAGATCCTTATGCAAACTTTTCCAGAGAATGATGTGCAAAAAGGAAAGTTAATAAAGGAGATAAAAGGAAAATCACCTTGAGCGATGGGGGAATAGGCAATCAAAGTGACTCCTAGCTCATCACAAGCAGCCTTTACACCAGTCTGCTCTGGAGCTCTGTATATGAGACTGTAATTGACTTGATTTGAGGCTAGAGGTATTCCTCTCTTTTTGAGTCTCTTATAAGCATCACGTAGCCGCTTCTCTGAAAAAGGCGAGTATGATAAATTCGAGAGTTACATGAAAATAACATTATATTTGCAGATGATCAATGAGAAAGAGAAAAACAGATTGAAATGATATACCGCTGTAGTTAGAAACACCGACAGCCTTCACAAGTCCTTGTTCAACAGCATCCCCAAGACCATCGAGATATCCTAAAACATAATTCACCGTGTTACTATGATTACCAAAAGTGACAAGAACTCTTGTTCAAAGTATTTTCAATGCTGCTGTTAAGAAAAAGATACCTTCATTTCCCCATAATCCCGGCCTGAAATTGAGGAAAGCAAATGGTGAGATTGTTCTCTTAAAAGTTTTGAGTCTTAACGTGAATTAGGAGAAACAATACCAGTGGAGTTGATAGAGATCCACAGACGAAAGCCCAAGCCGGCCAAGTGAATCCTTAAGGGCAGTGATAACACTTTCACGACCCAGTCGCCAAGGCAGTGCAGCATACTTTGTAGCAACTGAAATCTCAGCTCCGGGATGTCTCTCTTTCCTCTCCCTGATGAATCTGCTCAAAAAAACTCACCAATGACATATTCAGAAACAAATATATAACGGAAATGGTGGAACGCTGCTACATTTACTCGTGAAATACAGTAAATAAAAGTACCGTCCTAGAAGAGTTTCAGAGCTTATAGCACCCAGGGAAAACTAGAGAAGATGGAAACAAGAACGTGAGAATCCCAACAGTCTTAAAAGAAACCACTTTACGGAGAGAGTACTCAACTTTCTCCATCTTACCTTGGAACCGTAAACTTCTGCGGTATCGAAAAAATCTATACCATTGTCGAGACTGACATCGAAAGCACCTTTGGCCGCCTTCAACTTCCTGTCTAACCACCACAGCAAGAAAAAAGCAATCTTTATTCATTTCAATACTCTTGAAACACGGAAGAGGCCAACACTCGGCGCGAAATAGAAAGTTACGTTGATCCACAAGTTAGATAAAAAATTAAGAGGATTCAAGCATAGTTCTTTAGAAGCTGATTCATCAAACTGCACTGACCATCCCACTGGAAGTCATTCCAGTAACTGTTATCACCCCATGACCAGACTCCGATGCCAAGCTTCGTCACCTTCAGATCCGAGCCACCCAGTTTCACTTTTGACTCTTCCAACGTCGCCGGAGCCACGGAATCGCCGGAGGCTACTGCTCTGACCAGCATGGGGAGGGACCTTCCTCTTCCCCGGGAACCTTCCGAGACAAGATAGTTGAGAGGGAAGGTGAAATGCGTAGCCATGGCCATGGGGTTATTTTGTTTCTGCGATGGTTTTTGAAATTGGAAGAGTCGAAGAGGAAGAAGAAGAGGTTGGGCTCTTGCGAGAGGTGAGAGACCGTGAAATGGACACGTAGGATGTTGGCGGGCCGAACAAAATTAAAAATAAAATAAAAGATTTAATACTATTTGGACTTACTTGGACTTACTTGGACGAATTTTTGGTACCAAAAAAATTAAAAATAAAATAAAAGATTTAATACTATTTTAACCGCAAATATGGTGTTTGTTAGCGATCCAATCCATGATGCTACATGTATCATCATTGAAAAAAACGTTTAATGATGAATTATTACACGTTAAGAGTTTAACCAAACCGTTAATATTAATACGATAATGAAGTTTTTGTGTCGAGAATGGAAACCTAACTTTTACCATTGTCATTTTCATACAATGAAAACCCAGAAAATAACGAATTTCAAGTGTAGACAGAGCTTTTTGTTATTTATCCAAAAACTGTACTCGGCCTCTCTCAGATAGGATTAAGAGTGATCACATGAAGAAAAAAAAGCAATAATAATAATAGTAATAGAAATAGTCAGCCTTCTCTCTTTCCCACTCACCAAAGGGGCAACAATAAACTTGCCATAATCTCTCTTCTAGCACAACGAAATTTGTGTGCAAAACCAATCAACATAAGACCATCTTTATAGTTATCACTCCCAAAACCAACCTCATTCATATATTGGTAATGGCACTGATTTTAGATTCTGACAGTTTGCAAATGAAAGAAAAGTTTCAAGATTCCGATGCTGGAGAAGGAGCTGGTGGTGGAGCTTTGAGGAGCGGCTGAAGCGCCTTCACGACTATGCTCATATTTGGTCTAAATTCAGCTTCGTATTGCACACACAATGCTGCCACCGCTGCTAGCTGCATCCCCACATAACAGATTTTATTGATCTTTCTAAGCTTTTTGGATACAGCAAATTTTGTGTGATTCATATCTCAATCTAAAGAGAGGTACCTTAGCAACTGCTTTTGGAGGGTAATCCGCTTTTAGCTTTGGATCAATGCACTGTTTGACTTTATCTTCGCTGAGTCTTGGTGTCGCCTGAGCATACCCAATAACATGGATTTGTAAGACAAGAAGACAGATTATAAAACAGTATGGTCAAGACTTGGTCCAGCGTATACTCACCCAGGTTACAAGACTTTGTTGACCCCGAGGCATGGTATGATCGACCGGTTTCCTCCCTGTCAGAAGTTCTAGAAGTACAACCCCAAAGCTGTACACATCACTCTTCTGAGTCAATTGTCCAGTCATGGCGTATCTGCATTTGGAAGAGGATTAACACATTGGCTGCTTCTTAGACATTTATACGCACATAAACAATAATGGTACAAGAAACATTACTCTGGAGCATGATAACCAAAAGTTCCCAACACTCTTGTAGAGTGAAGACGAGCAGCGTTATCAGGCGATTGGTTTGAGAGATTGAAATCAGCGATTTTTGCTTTGTAGTCCTCAAAAAGAAGAACATTGCTAGATCTTATGTCTCTATGGATTACAGGAGGCTGCGACTTCTCATGAAGGTATTCCAACCCTCTAGCTGCCTCAACTGCTATTTTCACCCTCGTTATCCACTCAAGTGTCGGACCTGGCTGTGCCCCTTGAACTCCCTTCCTACCTGTAACCGCACAATATGCAACCAATTACATGGACAAATTTCGTTACTTTTGGTTAAACCAGGGAGTTAGTTAAGCAAGAGAACTGAGCAGAGAATCTCAAAGTCCAAGCAGCTTCTCTTANCCGCACAATATGCAACCAATTACATGGACAAATTTCGTTACTTTTGGTTAAACCAGGGAGTTTGTTAAGCAAGAGAACTGAGCAGAGAATCTCAAAGTCCAAGCAGCTTCTCTTACCATGCAAGATGTCATGCAACGATCCCATTGTTGCAAACTCATATGCAAGGACGCGGAGGTTTCCATCAACACAGAAACCAAGCAATTGAATGAGATTCTCATGCTTCAGTCTAGAAACCATGGAGACCTAAGGAAGAGCAAACTATTAACATAGCAAGTTGGAAGAAGATGTAAACAAAAACTTCTTTAAAAAAATGCATGGATACTGATTCATCTCAAATCTTAAAGCAGAGCAAGCTGAAGATTATGGAAAGAATGGACTGAAGAAGATTAATAACCTGACTCAAGAACTCGGCATCTGATTCAGCTTCAGGTGNAAAACTATTAACATAGCAAGTTGGAAGAAGATGTAAACAAAAACTTCTTTATAAAAATGCATGGATACTGATTCATCTCAAATCTTAAAGCAGAGCAAGCTGAAGATTATGGAAAGAATGGACTGCAGAAGATTAATAACCTGACTCAAGAACTCGGCATCTGATTCAGCTTCAGGTGCGACATCAAGTTTCTTCAGAGCAACCGCTACACCATCATTTAATGTCGCATAATATACTCTTCCGTAAGATCCTTCACCAATCAGGGCCTTTGATCCGAAATTTTCAGTCTTTTCCTTGACCTCATCCAAAGACAAGGGAGGAACCTCGATGGGAAGAGCTTCCTTATTCACCTCATGCTTTGCAACAGCTGCTGGTTTTGGATTCTTGTGATGTGCTACATACAAGAACACACTCGACATCAATTCTCACAAATAGAAAACCGACTTCTTAGAATCACACGATACAAAGTGATCAAATGTTCAAAGTATCGACCAATTCTCGTTCCTCTCAGGGGAGAATATAATAAGTGCTATACAAAGCGTGGGCATGGAAGCCTCTAGGGCGTGAACACTAGCGCCTAGAACATATCCCTCAAAGATTACCTTACCCGTGCGTAATTAAAAACTTAAGCTACTAGGTGGGATCTAGATAAGATACCATCGGATTGCTGCTGAGAAGTTTTCAGTTGTTCCTCTTCATTTGAATCTTCTATCTGACATGTACAACAGATCCACTTGCGCATCCTTGTTCACTTCTTCAGTAATAGATCCTCGACAACCTTTGGTTCCTGAAAAGATAAAGTAACTGAATACGGATGCATAGGAGATAGGACCAGATGCGCGAGCCAAAACAGTTGTATGCTACTTAGCTCATCACCCAATAAATCCTCTGGCAATTCTGATTGAGCACATTCTCTGGGAAGAGAACATTTAATTCCCAAGTTCATCAAAAATTCTCAATCAATGAAAGAAAGACACATGATCCATCATCCACTACATTGAGGATCTTACATGCAAAATAAAATAAAAAAGAGAAGGGGGGCAATAGCCAACCTCCTCTTGGCGCCATATACGGCCNTAGACAAAGTAACTGAATACGGATGCATAGGAGATAGGACCAGATGCGCGAGCCAAAACAGTTGTATTCTATTTAGCTCATCACCCAATAAATCCTCTGGCAATTCTGATTAAGCACATTCTCTGGGAAGAGAACATGTAATTCCCAAGTTCATCAAATAAAAAATCCTCAATCAATGAAAGAAAGACACATGATCCATCATCCACTACATTGAGGATCTTACATGCAAAATAAAATAAAAAAAGAGAAGGGGGGCAATAGCCAACCTCCTCTTGGCGCCATATACGGCCAGAGAAACAATCAAAAGATGACAATTTACCATCCAACAGGCTCAACATTTACATATGAGAAACAAAACCCACATGAGAAATCTGCCGCAGATATATACACCAAAAACCACAAACGAAAACGAATGTGTAAATCTAAGAAAAACGGAAGCGAAGATGCGTCAACGATTAGAACGGCCTCATAAGCCATGAATCTAAAGACTAGACGTTTTCAACGGAATCCACAATTTCAGATACAAACAGACAAGAAAAAGAGAGAATACATTACCCGTCTAATCTCCCTGCGTCACCTACAAAACTCGCTGTCCCTCTCAATCTCTCTAGGGTTCGTCGCNACGTTTTCAACGGAATCCACAATTTCAGATACAAACAGACAAGAAAAAGAGAGAATACATTACCCGTCTAATCTCCCTGCGTCACCTACAAAACTCGCTGTCCCTCTCAATCTCTCTAGGGTTCGTCGCGTACGATCGACTCCTCTGCGTCGATGAGAGGGAGAGAGAGAGAGAGAGAGAGAAAGAGAGGGGCTTGCTTGATGGAGACGGAGGAGGAAGAAAGAAGGAAAGAAAGATTAGCAAAATGGCAAAAAGGAAAAGCCTTTGGGCGTTTATGCGTTTTTT
>OVBB01000638.1:0-15583 GCA_900406415.1 Isatis lusitanica
GTTTCTTTTTGTCTCCATTATCTTTCGATCTCTGCCATGGGACTAATATAAAGCCTATATCCTCATTTATCTGATTGCAGCTTAATAATCATCGCCAGTATCTTGAAGGAGCAGTGGATAAGTTTTCTTTGTATTAGTTCAGCATGTCAGGTTCGTTAAACAGGTGTTCCAGTTAGAGAAATTCGGATGATTGTGTTGCTGTGATGGATCAAACTAGGCATCAACAGCTTTTCCAGCAATCTATGGAACCTGGATACGGAAACGAGACAGTTCCTCAACGACCATTTATGCCCGATCCAGCAGGGAGCATGAGTGCTAGTTTTCGACCTCCCAATCCAAATGCCTCAGATGTTAAACCGGTGCTTAACTACTCCATACAAACAGGGGAGGAGTTTGCTCTTGAGTTTATGCGTGATCGGGTGATTCCTCAGAGGCCTTCGAACCCCAATGGAGCTGGCGACATGAATTACACCAATACCACGGGTTATATGGAGCTTAGAGGTTTGATAGGGATTAGTCACACCGGATCCGACTGTGCTTCAGATGTCTCCAGGCTGAGCACTGCGGAAAATGGCTTGAGGGATTATGAGAGAACAAACCCTTCGCTTAACGAGTTTGGGAATAAGCTCGGCCATGTCCAGTCAGCACCGCAAGCTTCAATTAGTAAAGATAATAGTCTAGGAAACTTAAATGGATACGCATCTTCTTCAGCCTCAGGTAGTGTAACAGCAAAGGTGAAGATTCTTTGCAGCTTTGGTGGGAAAATACTTCCACGCCCAGGTGATTCAAAGCTTAGATATGTTGGAGGTGAGACGCACATTATTTCCATAAGGAAGGACATATCTTGGCTGGCGCTTAGGCAAAAAATCCTTGACATTTATTACCAAACTCATGTTGTAAAGTATCAGCTTCCTGGTGAAGATCTTGATGCGTTGGTATCTGTATCATGTGAAGAAGATCTCCAGAATATGTTTGAAGAGTATAATGAGATGGAAACCCGTGGGGGCTCTCAAAAGCTTAGGATGTTTCTCTTCTCTTTCAGCGATCTGGATGATGCTCTTTTGGGGGTTAATAAAAGTAATGGTGACTCTGAGTTCCAATATGTTGTAGCTGTAAATGGCATGGACATTGGAACAGGAAGGAATTCAATCCTTCATGGGCTAGATAGCTCTTCTGCAAACAACTTAGTTGAGCTTGATGTACGGAACACCGAGGGGATCAAAAGCATTGCTGGAGATGTTGTTGGAGTTAGCGCACCGCAGTTGATGACAGATGGCTTCCAACAACCCACTGGTCTACACTCCGAGTCTATTCCAACAGGCTCATCGCTTCATTATTCTCAATCTATTCCACCCAATGCTGCATATCAGTTGCAGCAATCTGTTCCTCTAAGTTCGGGTCTTCATTACTCCCAATCCATTCCCCCGAGTTCCTCTCTTCAGTATCCCCAATCTATTACGCCAGACTCCTCTTTTCAGTATCCCCAATCCATCACGCCAGACTCCTCTTTTCAGTATCCACAATCCATCACGCCGGGGTCTGCCAGCTCCTTTGGAATATACCCGCAGTATTACGAGCGCGTGGTTCAACATGGAGAACGAGAGCGCTTTCCTTTGTATGCTCAAAATTCTAACTACTCCGGTCTCGCGGAAAGTACCAGTTCCATACCGTTCCAAGGGCATGTCAATCAGCAAGGTGGCTGGGGTGAAGGGTATATGTACCCTGGTACTACACCCCAAAGCACGCAAGCCGGAGTAGAGGAGCAAAAGGTATCACCTGATACGAAAGTTCATGAGCATGTTGAGCCTGAAAACCGTCAATCTTTGGCAAAGGATCACCAGAATCCTCCTCATATAGATGATGCTGAGGTGAGGAACCAGAATCAAGTTAGGGAGGTGTCTGCTGCAACAACTACACCTAGCCAGGAGGCACATTTACTTCCCCCTAGAAGTGACGCACGGCAGAACGCTCCTGCAAAGCCTGCTACTTACCGTGACGCTGTTGTTGCTGGGCAGGTTCCTCTATCTGGTAATGAAGATCAGCTTTCAACTTCAAGTGGTACATGTGGTCCTGTTCATAACGACTATGAGTCAAATCTAATTGATCTTAACTACCCGGAGCCTGTGCAGACTCCACCTAGGGTATATCGTTCAGAGAGAATACCTCGTGAACAGTTAGAATTGCTAAATCGCGTGTCGAAATCTGATGACTCGCTGGGCTCTCAGTTCTTAATGTCTCAGTCACAAACGAACACTGCACAGCAAGATGCGGCAAAAGAAGTAGTTGGAAAGTCACATGAAGATTCCCAAACTGTTAATGGTGATGCTACCCACCAGAAGCATAAAAATGTTGATACAATCTTTGAAAAAGTGGGGGTATCAGATGATACATTGGACTCCGAGCCCCTGCGTAAAATTGCAAATCCGGATGATGCAAACAAGAACAGAGTTGTCAATAGGGCAGATACTGAGATTGATGTTTCCAACTCGAGCCATGTAAACGCAGCCATGAGTCATGTTATTCCTGAAGAGCAAGCTTCTACTCGCGGTTCTGATTCGCTGCAGGGAGATATTCTTATCGATATCAATGACCGGTTTCCTCGTGACTTCCTTTCTGAAATATTCTCGAAGGCAATCTCAGAGGATACATCTGCTGCCCATCCATATCCTGACAGTGGAGCTGCTGTTAGCATGAATGTGCAGAATCAAGATCCAAAAAATTGGTCGTATTTTCAGCAGCTGGCTGAAGACCAGTTTATCCAAAGAGATGTTGCGAGTATTGACCAAGCTGATTCTCACTTTCCATCTGACCTTAGAGATGGTGGAGAGAGCTCCAAATTGCACCACGTCACACCCTTGAGTAGAGATGTTATTTCAGCAAACGTTGCGGATCCTCAGTTGACTTTAGGTCGAGATTATGGGGATGATTTTTCTGAAAGGAACGGGGGTGGCACTAGCTCTATTCTCCCTACTCAGGAGGATGAACAGATGAAAGTCACAGAGAGTGAAGAATTCGGTGCTATGGTGGAGAACCTGAGGACGCCAGATTTTGAACCAAAGGTATGAGTTACTGGCAGTTTTATTATTTTAAAACTCCCAACGACAGGTTGTACTAACGAGGATGTAATTTCTAGGATGAAAAGACAGAAACAAGGCATGCTGCGGTTCCTCCACTTGGCTCAGAGTTTGACTACAATGGCTTGCAGGTAAGAAGATCTCTGAATATATACCTGATAAAACATTTACTATCTTTGCATGGGAAATGAGCCCATGTCAGTAGCTCTCACGGTTTCAGATCTGTTATAAGTATCACCATACACCTTGACTGGTGTGCTTACATTTGGTTTCTTAATATTGTCTGTGTGTCTTGTTTCATTTCCTGTGGTACTTCTGTCAAAACATTCTTCTATCCCCCCGTGTGTTTCTACTGAGTCGTTTTTCTATGGTTTGCTAACATATTCTAATAATACACTCTTATATATCACTAGATCATTAAAAATGAAGATCTTGAGGAGTTGAAAGAGCTTGGTTCTGGTACTTTTGGAACGGTGTATCATGGGAAATGGAGAGGATCAGATGTCGCTATCAAAAGGATAAAGAAGAGTTGCTTTGCTGGGCGGTCATCAGAGCAAGAGAGACTGGTGAGTTGTTTGCATATCATGTCTTATGCATTTTCCTTTTGGACATGCCTACAATTCACTGCACATGTTAATTTTCACATTACTCTGGTTAATTTATACCTTAATTACTGCAGGCTGGTGAATTCTGGGGGGAGGCTGAAATCCTTTCAAAACTTCATCACCCGAATGTGGTAGCATTTTATGGTGTTGTAAAAGACGGGCCTGGGGGGACATTGGCGACTGTAACTGAATACATGGTTGATGGTTCTCTGAGGCATGTTCTGGTCCGGAAGGACAGGTAAAGTCGTGTTTATTAGGTCCTCTGAAATCAGTTTGATGGGGTCCAGTTTATTTAACTTGTGCAAATCTTCTCTTGTATTAACATGACCAGGCATCTTGATCGTCGTAAGAGACTTATCATTGCCATGGATGCTGCATTTGGAATGGAATATCTGCACTCCAAAAACACTGTTCACTTCGATTTGAAATGTGACAATTTACTTGTGAACTTGAAAGATCCTTCTCGCCCAATCTGCAAGGTAATACGATCTGAGTGGACCCTTCTGTAGAAAAAAAAATCAGTTTAAGATGATGTTAGAACAAATCAGATTAATATCCACGTGGTAATCCACCTCAGGTTGGTGACTTTGGTTTGTCAAAAATCAAGAGAAATACATTGGTATCTGGTGGTGTACGTGGAACCTTACCATGGATGGCACCAGAGCTTCTAAATGGGAGCAGCAGCAAAGTTTCAGAAAAGGTAAAACATTCATGATATAATGCCAGTGAATATCCAATAGCTCTTTGACTATAAGAAATATTTTGACATGGAGTATATGTTTAGTTTCTTGAGAAGAGGATCTTGTAGCATGGCCTCATAGGATATCCTGGCTGAGAATGCAAACAAACGAACTATGAGATCTGTTATAGGGTTAATCCTTCATTTTATTGTTTTTACCCGCAGGTTGATGTTTTCTCGTTTGGTATTGTTCTGTGGGAGATTCTGACGGGAGAGGAACCATATGCGAACATGCACTATGGGGCCATAATAGGTGCAATGCCTATTCATTATTTTTCATGTTGAGAATGTCAAATTTGAGTGGATGAATGACTTTTTTATTGTGAGAATGCAGGCGGGATAGTGAACAACACACTGAGGCCAACCATACCGGCCTTCTGTGACGATGAATGGAGAACACTAATGGAGGAATGTTGGGCGCCAAACCCAATGGCAAGACCATCTTTCACTGAGATAGCTGGCCGCTTACGAGTCATGTCATCTGCAGCGACTTCCACCCAGTCCAAGCCACCACCTCACAGGGCTTCCAAATGATAACTTTTCTTTTTATTTTATTATGTGCAGTGATATGTTCGGATTTTCCAATTCTTTATATTTTTCTCCACTTTTAATACTGAGGTGTTTGGGGTTTGAGGAGAGAGATATTTCTCGACCTTTTTCTCCTTTCCTTTGTTTCCTTCCACAAAAAACAAGNTTTATATTTTTCTCCACTTTTAATACTGAGGTGTTTGGGGTTTGAGGAGAGATATTTCTCGACCTTTTTCTCATTTCCTTTGTTTCCTTCGACAAAAAACAAGAAAAAAATGAAGAAAAATATATCTCAGTTTGGTGGAAAATATTGTTTCGTCTCTGTTGCAGAGGTTGTGGAAATATCGTTCCGGGATAGTGATAACAAGAAAAGCTTTTCTTATAGAGAAGAAAAGACTTGCAAATGTTCACAACTTTATTACAGGTACTAAAAACTCAGAAGCTGGAAACTTTCCAGATACTATCTGATGTGAGCTTCACCAGTAGATAACATTACAATAGCATCAAATACAGACAGAAACAGAGTACAAAATTTTGCTCCATGTTCTCTATATGTGAACTAGTGATCAGGCGAATACTTTGTTTGGACAATTTGGCATCTGAAAGGACCATCATTGTGGTGACAAGAGAGAGTAAAAGCTTCTAGCTTCTGTGGAGAGGCGCAGGACGTAAATCAACTGGCTGATAGCTCACTCGATCCTTGTGTGGCAAAGGTTCCTCCTGGAAAGTTTTTAATTAAATCCAAGGAAGAACAACTGATGTCAGAGTACGTTTCTAGAACTTAAATTGGGGTCTAGAGATGATGATCGACATGAAGATGATTAATGAATAATAAGCTACCTCGTCTGCGTTTATCTGGAACGGTTTCACAAAATCATCAAACATTGAAGGAGAAAGACTCTTCATTTTCTCTTCAACTTCCTACAAGATGAAAGGAAAATTTCTTAGTCTTAAAGAGTATCTGTGCACATAGAAGATCAATTCGTGAGTAAAGGTTTTATAAGGTGTACCAATCCAGTTATTCTTGATCGTTCCAGTAAGTCTCTGGTGATCAAATCCAGAATGTGTCTGTTTGCTATCAGAGCATTCATCGCAAGTTCTTCAGTCTCTTCAATATACTGTCACCAACAATTAAAACCCATCTTGATATACAAATACACATATATTTCAAGCTTTCATCCACACGGGAGATTATAAATAAGATTCGGTATGCTGAGTCAAATGAAGATTACCCTTGTCAACTCGCGGGTGAATAGCTCGGATACTTCAACCGACATATCTGCCGGCATTACATGAGGATGGTCCCACTGAAATTTATCATGAAGCAGAGTAAAACGCTATGAACTATTGAGAAAGTCAAGAGATCAATGCAAATCCGAAAGTACTGGTCTGTGATGAAAGGATATACCCGGTATTTGATCAGCTCGCCGTCTGGATTATCCGGTAAATCCAACATTCCAATCTTTTTTACCAGTTGAGTGAGACCTAATTTCGCATTTTGAGGGCTAATCACCATTTCTCTGGCAATCTGGAAATAGAATATCAGATTCGTACTTGAAATGGAAGACTAAAAATCACAATTACATCACCACTTTGCAGATATGCGCAGTAACATTAATGTAATTTGCTACAGGGTTGATGCTTTAATCAGAAGCGGACACATGAATGGGTTAACGAGAAAGAAAGAGAGCAAGAGAAAGAAAGATGCACTGAGCTTACTTTTGTTATCTTCTCCAAGTCATCTTTTCCTCCATCAGTGACATCATCACCAAAAACCACACGTTCAGCACAGCGTCCACCATGAGCTACCACCATTTGCATCTTCATATAACCAAATGTTGTATAACCTTGGTCTACCATGTCTTCACGTGGATAGAACACCGACACAGCAGTTTCCTGTGTCAATATAAGAGTTGATTCAATCCATTCTTACACTGTGTTGACCGTTCAAACAACAATTTATAATAACTTAATAAGAGGTTTTGAAACGTACCTTGCCACCAGGAAGGAGCTGCGAAAATGCATGCCAGTCAAATCGAGGAAACAAATGAGCCAATACTATATGACCAGCCTCATGAACAGCCAGAAGTCTCTTCTTTTCATAAGATACCTAATGTTACATTAACTTGAATAGTAAGGGCTTTTTAGCTCTATGATGATATAGTATGATTTGATATAAATAGTACAAAGAATGTCAATACGTACGCTTTGTTCACATTTCTGTTGCTCTTCCTCTGTAAGAAGTACACCCATACCCTCGAGCAATTGTTTATCTAACACATCAACAATGTCTTGCTGATATATATACGAACGTCCCTTCCTTACCTGAGAAATTGAGTTAGGATTCTTAGAAATCATCAACAATTCTTCTCTAAGTATTGTATCATTCTGTTGGGAAATTAAGATCCAGATACGAATATGACATACCGACATTATAGCTGCCTCATTAACAAGATTCCGGATGTCTGCTCCAGAGAACCCAACTGTCCGGAAGACAAGCTGAATGTAGAAAAGTGAAAGAGTATTTGTGAATGAGCAAACACATATCTCAGACACACTCTCGAGATTACAAAATAGCAGGAAAAATTCTTGCCTTCCCAAAGTCTATATCTTCAGCGAGGTTCTTCCCGGCGCTGTGAACTCCAAATATTTGCACCCTTTGCTTTGCATCAGGCAAACCAATATACAGCCGACGGTCAATACGTCCAGAACGGACAAACTCAAGGTCGAGTTCATCAGGTCTATTGGTAGCACAGATAAATATCACAGCTTGTCTCAAAGAAAATCTATCAATACCTGTCTTTTCCTTCCTGCGGGTGGTACAATTAAAAAGGTATGAGAACCATAATGAAAATCCCATAAACCTCTTAGAAAGTGGAGAAGAAACCAAGGAATAATAATAAATCATAAACGTCAGATGAATCCAGATAATAAAAGACATCTATCTCATTAAAACTTCTAAACAAATGCAGAGTCTTACTCCCCATCGAGCTGTGCAATTAAAGCTTCAAAAGTTGCTCTTCTTCGTGGATCTTTCCTAGCATGCCTACCAGCAATAGCATCAATTTCATCCACAAACACAAAGGCAGGTGCCTGGAGATAATGTATAAAATCAGATCCACAATATTAGCGTGAATAGAAGACAACTATACCAAATGAGGGCTTACATTTCGTCTCGCCACTGAAAACATCTCATTGATCTTTGCAGCACCACTTTTTTCACTGTCTGTGAACTCCGCACCAGAGGCAAACACAAATGGTAACCCACTTTCCTTTGCAAGTGTTCGCGCAAAAAGTGTTTTCCCAGTCCCAGGAGGTCCAGAAAGAAGCACACCCTGACTCAAAAACGAGAATAGATGAGAATCTGAGCCTAGTCAGATTAATGGAATAAACTACTTTCCTTATGTCAGTGAGTCTGGGTCAAGAAGTATTTTACCCTGACGAAGGGCACATCTTTTTCATAGTATTGCATTGGGTTTCCCATATAGATCATTAGCTCATCAAGAAGATCCCAAACATCACCGCCTAGTACCACTTCCTTATACATCGATTTTGTCTCACTGACATCTCCAACCGGCTGGATGAAAAATAGAACTTATCAACAGAAGTGTGAACATGTTTGAAGAAGGTCATACAACAAAGATGCAAAAATGTATTTTCTAGAGTAATGATGATTACCAATATAAAATTTTCTGCATAAGCCATATCAAACAGCTGGTTATACTTCTTGTACAGAAACCGCTTTGATGTAATGAGGAGGAGCATGGCGGATTCTCTTATAAACCATAGAATTAGTATTCCAGGCAGAAGTGCAATGAACACTTTCATGAAGTAGTGGATCTGCCTTTTCTGAAGGAGATCCACCTCAACTCCGGCGTTAGAAATAGTCTCAAACAAGTATGGATCTAACGGAATGTCAACCTAGAATACACAAAGGATACGACATGGTGAGTGTACATATTCAGTTTCAGTACTTGCAGCTTTGAATTTTTACTTACAATATATTCTAGAGGGAAACCTTCTTTCATCGTCACATACAGTCTCTTTAGATCTTCCGTGAAGACAACAGCTGCAACCTGTTAGAAACACACACAGCGGATATCAACGTAAGCTCAAGAAAGAAGAAGTCAAAAGATACATTATCCTATCGCATTCAGTTTAAAAGTTTTCCTTTGGAAAAGGAAATTATTAATAATATTCTATTCCACAATGAATACCACTCACAATCCCAAAGCTGAACAAGAGTAGAGGTGAGAGTTGTACCTCCGAAGAATCAAGCTTCTGAAGAAAGTAGGTATAAGGAAGCTTAGGGCGATATCGCCACCATCTCTTTGATATCCAGAGAGCTCTAGTTCCCTCAGTTTCAGATGTCTTTTCGATAACATCTTTGCGAAGACTTTTCTCTACCTCTTTCATATCAAATTCAACAACATACTGAGCTCTTGAGGAATTTAACTGCTCAGATACTTTTTCTCTTTCTAACATTTCCTTCCAGGTTGCAAGCCTTTCCCGCCAGGTACCTACACTGTTGCCAATTTCACCTATCATAGAAGGATGCAATAGGAAGGTTAGATGGTCAAAAGCAAGGTCATCAAGGCTACTCTAAGAGAGATTAAGAAATGCTGCTGCCCAAGAAACTTGATTCGAGAGAGAGACTAGATCATCGAAAGCAAAATTTTCTCACTTTAAATCACATATTATTAAAGCACGCCGCTACTGGACAGGTATCCAGTGCTCTTCACATTACAGCAGGAACCAGCCACAAAGTTTAAATTTGCAAATTGAAAAGAAGATGAATTAACTTCCATGGCGGCAGAAGAACGTTTTTTATTTCTCATATGTACAAGAAACATTGATGATGATGTAAATAATAAAGCTGTAGCCATATTATAAGAAGTTGCAACCAAGCAAAAAATATGTAACGAAAATCAAATGTCTCCATCTAAATGTATATGCAGTTACCTGAGACACCCAAATCTTGGCTTAGTTTCTTCTTTGCCTCTGTCTGAATCCTCGAATTTCTATCAATGATTTGTTTGAGAGATCCCTCTGTTGCTTCTAGATCATCATCCCATGCATTTTCTCCAGCATAAGAACTATCATGGACAAGTGTTCCATCAGGGGCTTCAATGAACCTTTTGAGTTTTAAGCCTTTAGGAGTTGTCTTCCTCCAGATATTTCTCTTAAACCTGAAACGCTATACAGAATCAGGACATACTGGCAAGTAGTCAACTAAACACAACATGCTTTATTCTTCCCACTTTTGATGCTTTAGATGCCTCCATAGCTGAGAATGCAGTTGTTTAAGGATGATGCCATTGTTAAAATATGAACCAAATTTTACCATGTCCCAGTTAATAAATTACAGCGGAAATTGAGGATTAGGAAGCACTTACTTATCTATATTGCCAGGAGATGGCTCGGGGATCAAAGCCTCCATAAAAGACTCTGTTAACTCTCTTCTTTCTCGTTCTATCCGGGGAGCTTGGATGGCAACATAAACTCTTTGACAAGAAAATGACAGCGCCAAAGCATAAATGATCAACGCAGCAACTCGTCTACCGTCCCAATTCCTGATGTCCTGATACAAAACATCTTTTCTCATTAAGAAAATGCGGCAAAACTACCTAAATACACCACGTGACTACCCAAAAACAAAACAAAACAAAGTTCAGTTTCTGGAGTTCAAATATCTTCTGTTAGATCTGCTTCCGTCTACTCCAAAGCTTTTGCTTCCGTCAATTCACCAAACAAAAGAAAGAAATACACAACGCTTGTTCCTCAATGGTTCTGAACACAAACAGATCACTGTCTATCAAAACTTGAGAATCAGAGATTTTAAAATGCTGAACAGCATACCTTCCAGTGCTCCCATTTGTTCCAATCAATAAACGATGGCACTATCTCGGTCTTAAAGCGAGTCAACTCGTTCTGGCCCTTGTGCACGCTATCCTTAACTCGACCCACATACTCGTCCACTCTCGCACCTGCTTCTTCCGAGTCAAACCCAATTTCCTTCTTCACGGACTCTCCAATCCGCTCCGCACCAGCACGAAGAGACTTCGTCAATCTCACCCATGAAAACCCTCCATCGTTATTAGACGAAGACCCATTACTACTTTCAGACGCGTAGACACGAAAAATCGGATTTTTCCGGGTAACTCGCAGTCCGTACTTGGCGGGAAAGCGAACAAGGCCAGAACTTTTAGGTCTTTTGAACAATTTCTTCTGTGAAGAGATAAGCGGGTTCGGCTTATACGGAATTGCAATCTCCATGGAAGTAATCACAAGAAATTTAAAAAGTTCAAATGAACAAAACCAGACACATTGGCGGATTTTCCCGGTTAGAGAGCTCTCTCTGCTGAGACTACGGAAGTAGAATATCGAGAACAAATCACTCGGCTCACTCGTCTCTCCGGCAAGACTTGCGCGTCTCTCCGGTAAGGAGGTTTATCTACTACAGTCGACACTGATTGAGAGTTTTTAGTTCTTTTAATTTCTCGTGCTTTGTCCGAAAGAAAAAATTAAGATGATGCTAGACAGACTCAAAGAGGCTCAAGCCCAATTAATTACAACTGGATTAGGCCCATTAAAGCCCAATCTTCGGAAATGTAACATTTCTTCTCTTAACTTGATGACCGTGGAAGCCAAGGAGAGAGGCAGTAGCAAAATGGTAATAATGCAGTAACTTACTCGTCACGGGCCCACCATTCCCTTGGGGTGTTCTCCACGCTGCTTTTATAAACTGTGTCTTGCCTTCTCGAAAGATCCACCAACTCTTTGATATTAGCCACTTCATCTTTCTGTAGCTCCCGATCGTCTCTCTTCACATCCACTCATGTGAGTATATTCTCTTATTAGTACCTTCAGATTCTCATCGAATCGATTTCGATTAGGCTTCGTAGATCTGCTCGACGATTTTGTTTGATATCTCCGTCAATCTCATTTCTCATATTCGCGTCTTTGTTGTTTGCAGTGTTATATTCTGTTCCAAAAAAAAGTTATCTACTATGGCGACGAAGAGAAGCGTTGGAACTTTGAAGGAAGCGGATCTGAAGGGAAAGAGCGTGTTCGTGAGGGTTGATCTCAACGTTCCTTTGGACGATAACTCTAACATCACCGATGACACCAGGATTCGTGCCGCTGTTCCCACCATCAAGTACTTGATGGGAAACGGATCTAGGGTTGTTCTCTGCAGTCACTTGGTATGCCATCTCGCTTTTTTTTTTTTTCACTTGATATACTAGCAGCTTATCTCTTGTTTATGTCGTGTAGAAATTTTGATCTGATCTCGTTTGTGTTTTATTACGGAACTTCGTTTATCTGATCTGCTACATATTCGGGGTGTCTTCGCTTACGTATATGATAATTTTGGTTTCTGGTGGATAAGTTTTCATACTCAAGTTCTAATTGCTCTTGGATCATTGATATTATGTCTTAGTAGTTGCATGCAACTTTCCTTCTTTTCACGAAGAAAGAATGATTGAGTATCTCTGATTTCAGTTTTTTTAGGAACTATTGGATGTCTCTCATCTCAATTTCATGTTTTTCAGGGCCGCCCGAAAGGTGTTACTCCTAAATTCAGCTTAAAGCCTCTTGTCCCGAGATTGTCTGAGCTTCTTGGTGTTGAGGTTTGTGCCTCTTGTTCCTCTATGCGTGCAGGTAGCAGCCTTCGCTACTCTGAGCTAACATTGTTTGTGACTTGCTGTCTTGTGTTAATAGGTTGTGATGGCAAATGACTCTATTGGTGAGGAAGTCCAGAAGTTGGTTGCAGGACTACCTGAAGGTGGTGTTCTTCTGTTGGAGAACGTGAGGTTCTACAAGGAAGAAGAGAAGAACGACCCTGAGTTTGCAAAGAAGCTTGCTGCCCTTGCAGATGTCTATGTTAACGATGCTTTCGGAACTGCTCACAGAGCTCATGCTTCCACTGAGGGAGTTGCCAAATACTTGAAGCCTTCAGTCGCTGGTTTCCTCATGCAAAAGGTGCTTTGCAGCATCTTTTTTACAGTGTCTTATTAGCAGTGTCTACGCCCTTTTTGTACTGATAAGAGTATTACTCGATTTTATGTTTTAGGAACTTGATTACCTTGTCGGAGCTGTTGCAAACCCCAAGAAGCCTTTTGCCGCCATTGTTGGAGGCTCAAAGGTTTCAACAAAGATTGGTGTCATTGAGTCACTCTTGTCCACCGTTGACATTCTCCTGCTCGGTGGAGGTATGATTTTTACTTTCTACAAGGCACAAGGACTATCAGTCGGATCTTCCCTTGTGGAAGAGGACAAGCTTGACTTGGCCAAGTCACTCATGGAGAAGGCAAAAGCCAAAGGTGTCTCTCTGTTGCTCCCAACCGATGTGGTTATTGCTGACAAGTTCGCTCCCGATGCTAACAGCAAGGTAACTGACGCATCTTTGCTGTTGACTCAATGGTTCATGAACAAAAAAATCATAATGGTGTCTGATCTGGTCCGTTTAAGGCTTACACACTTGTGAACTCTTTGCAGATAGTGCCAGCCACGGCAATCCCAGATGGCTGGATGGGACTCGATATTGGTCCAGACTCCATCAAGACATTCAGCGAAGCTCTGGACACAACCAAGACCATCATCTGGAATGGTCCCATGGGTGTTTTTGAGTTCGAAAAGTTTGCAGCTGGAACTGAGGTACGAGCAGCTAATACTGCTACCGTTAGTATGTTAGCATTTATCTCCCCAACTTAACTAACCTGATATCATGTCTTGTTTGACCACCAGGCCGTAGCAAAGCAGCTTGCGGAGCTGAGCGGAAAGGGAGTGACCACAATCATAGGAGGAGGTGACTCTGTGGCTGCCGTTGAGAAGGTCGGTTTGGCTGACAAGATGAGTCACATCTCTACCGGAGGCGGTGCAAGTTTGGAGCTTCTCGAGGGAAAGCCCCTTCCAGGAGTCCTCGCTCTCGACGAAGCTTGAGAATCTTCAAGTTTCATCTCTCTTGTGTCATTATATATGTAACAAGTCGTCTGGTTTTCTTATGACCAGATGAGCAAGCCATTATTATTGTCAGCTTGAGATTTCTGTCTGCGGCTCTTTTTTCGAGTTTTTTTTTAGTTGGGAGCCTTTTCTTAATAAAAAGGAGATGACACTCTGATTGGTAAACTCTTGCCGATTTCAACTAATTCTCAGTTGCCTTTCTAGCCCGTTGATTGGTTTTTGTCTAGATGATTCTCTCTCACTCTCTTGCCTACAAATATTTAATTTTGAACGAAAAAATGTTCACTGAGTGGTCGCAAATGTGAAATGTATACATGAAATACGTATTTTTCATATCTTAATTTTGTGCAAAGCTGAGAAAAATTGCCGAAGTGAATGAAGAAACAGTAACGAGTACAAAAATAAATAATAAACAGTAAATTTGAAACGAATTGGAAAAAGATAGAGATACTGAACGGCCCAGCAGTTAATTTCGGGATGGTCCAAAGAAAACATCACTTAATTTGTCCCACATCGGATAAAAGCAAACCTAGACGTCAAACGATTCATGTATAAAAACATCTGAGGCTTCGTTGGTTCATTCCATGGAGCCATGTAGTGAGCACAAAGCGAACTATTCTTTCGCCTTTTACTAAAGAATACCGTGTGCTCTCTATGCTAAATGGCATACACCTATTTTTGGAGGAGTGTTACTTCATCTGAAGTTTACTCCATCAAAGTCTTCAGTTCAAAATTATTGTGTTCATATTAATTGGCTTGCGCAATTAAATAATATATTTCACCGGAACGAAATGAGATTATCCGACGAACTATTTGAAACCGTGTTAGAGCTGAAGACTAATAATGTCTAGTGTCATCATTCGGTCCTAGAACTGGGTTTCAAAATGGGATTAAAATTATGGTTCTTAGATATATCTCTGTTGAAACAAAAAAATCATATATTTTAGTTTCAAAGGATTCGCGTTATTAGTTCGTACATGTATGAATTTGTTTGTATTTTACAGATTGTTTGCAGTTTAATTGTGCCAAAACCGGTACGATTTGCTAATTCTCACATACATACTGGTTTACCCATAAACCGGCTGGTATCAGCGGAGAGTTTGCTCCGATGGCAGAAAACCCTTGACGATCAAAAGAAAGCCGTCTTCCTCCTCAGACGGAGTCTCTCGGTCTCTCCCATCAGAGAAGTATTTGAAATCTCTTCAGACAACCGTAAACTCGTTGATTTCTCCATCGCGCCTAATCTCTGCCACCAAGAGAAGTGAAGCTGGGCTAACCGCCTATTTGCTTATCTCAGATTCTCCACTGGTCTTCTTCATTTGTTAGCCATCTTTTTGGCGAATCCCAGTTTCTGCATCTATGAACTCCCGAGCAATGAGATTTGATTTCTCATCCGCTTCGCATCTAATATGAAATCACAGATGTTCCTTCGATCAGCCATTCAGTTCTATTCAAAGCCGTCATGGATGCATCGTTCCTACTCCTCCGGTAACGCGGAATTGAATATCGCTGGGGAGGTCATCAGTATCCTAGCTAAGAAGAAACCTATAGAGCCCGCTTTAGAGCCACTTGTCCCGTTCCTATCACACAAAATCATCACATCTGTAATCAAAGATCAGGTTAATCGGCAATTGGGATTCCGTTTCTTCATATGGGCATCGAGAAGAGAGCGT
>OVBB01000639.1:2064-14168 GCA_900406415.1 Isatis lusitanica
GAGAAGTTATCACTTATCAAATATCCCGACGGTCGATATTACATATTGACAGAAATTACATTACATACAAAGGTACTCTTTTGTTTTCTTCAGCAGAAGCGAAAGAGAGAGAGAGAGAGAGACAAGAAGTAAATATACAAATGATACCGTAAGTGCTCTTTTTCTCAGAGAACCTTTCGAAATGTGAAAGAAAAAAAATAAGAGAGGATAAAAGGAAATTAAAATTAACAAAACTGGTGATGTACAGTTTGATTTTGCTCTATNTAAAGAAAATGGAGTTCAGCAGCAAGACTACATCCACAGCTATTTCACCTACACTTGATAAGCAAGTGATATATCCCTTTTTCTCAATAACAAACTCATCATCAGCTGGTCGGGCATGCCAATCTCCAATTTCGAGCAACCAGAAAGAAACCGAAATTGCTGTTTGTCTTTCCCGACACTTTTTTTTTTCTCTAAAAAAGAATTGAAGAATCCATGATCAAACCAGAGACAAGAGTGGAACTTATCTTGGTGGAAATCCAGTTTGACGTGCCCGATGGCTTCTATCGGATGACGGTGCAGGGCCGAGTATTCCCAGTGAGTTAGAGTTGCTGTTGTTGGCTATTGGTGGTCGCTCAGGTTGAACAACATCGTTGTTGTTGTTGTTATTGTTCTCTGTTCTTCTTCTCCTTTTCCACGCTTCGAATTTTGCAGTGTCGATGCCTTTGTGAACTTGCTGCGAGTTGTTGTTTCCAGGTGTTTTGAATCTTTGTTGCTGCCTCTGGAAATTCCTGTTTCCTGATGAGCCGTTTAGGTGCGATGGTCCAACACCTTCTTCTTCCTCTCTCTCTTTCTTTAGTTTTGAGTAGATCTGGTTGAGTCGATCCCCTGATAGATTTGAGAATGTTGAAACGTAGTTCCATAATCTCATTGTCATTCCTGCGTTTCGAATTTCACAAACCATTAGCATCAAAATGGTTGTTTATTTCATAAGCGTAGGTTAAGGTACTCACTATCTTGCTTGTATGAATCCTCTTCGTGTTCTAAAACAATTTCATCTATTCTCCGCCCAAGGATTTGCAAATATCTCCGGATTTTGAAAAGCACCTATTTGTGGAAAAAAATGTCAGATAAAAGAAGATAAGCACTTTGGGGAAGAAAGAAAGAATTAAACCTTCTCCTTTGGCAGATCCGCACTAGTGGTTTGCAATCTTTGCAAGCGTCCAAGAGTTTTAATTTCATCAGCCAAGACATCTTCACACCATTCCATCCATTTCTGCTCTTTGAACTGCTCGTAAACTTCCTCATCATCTGACATTTCTCCTTCTTCCTTCACCAACGGCTCGGCTTTTTGGGTTCTCCGAGGTCCATCTTTTGTTGTTTTTAAACTTACATTGGCAGGACCAGATTTCCCTTTACGGTCTCTCGCAGGTGCTTTAAATTGATTAATAAGATTATCTTTAACCTTTTTGGAATTTTTACGGGAAGCTTTCGCGTTCGTGTTTTTCCCTCCTGCTGCAGCAAGTTCCTGTGAGAAAAGGTTATTTTCATACTGTGAATCTCTTCTTCAAGGAAGACAAATGAAATAAGAAACAAATCAAAGCAAGTAGTAATATGCACCATTTCCAGAAGTGCAGTAGCACGCTCCTTTAAGTTAGGAGCACGAGGTAGAAAAGTCTCGTGGTGTTGAAGTTCAACAGGAGCAATCTTCTTTGTGAGTCCAAGACTCTCATCTACTCGTATCTTCTCCCAGTTCCCAAAACCATGATAAAGTACTCCCAGAAGCAATCTCGCATCATCGACTGAGAAAACACCAAACAATAAAAAGATTTAGAATGACAAACATGAGACGACCGCTGATATAGTGGGGTATTGAATAAGCTTAGCAACGTACTCTGATTCCAACCGCAACCCTTGGACCAATTTGAAGGTTTAAGGTATGACAACACCCGGAATTGTGTAATTGGATCGTCATATCGACTAATGCGCTTAGATAAGAGCTGGAGTCCTTCCACACGTTTTAATAGTTCGTTTGCTTTTACTGGTACACCAAAGAAATCCAACACAGGCCCCTGCGTAGAATAACATAGAGGAAAATTAGGAACATTTCAGTGAACCAAGAACAGTTAGAACAAAAAACAGAGCCTCGAGTTCAGATTTTACCTTTGATTCAAAGTTTCCTGTTTCGACAGATTCCCGGCAACCGTCGATTAAAGCATCAAACAGCTCAACCTGTGCTTCTTCCGGGGCTGCTTCAACAACACCACCCACCTCTTCCGCAATACATGCAATTTGATTATGGTTACCAAACTTCATGACCTGAATTATAATGAGGAATGTAACAAACAGTACTTAAAAATCGTCACGGGGTAAAACTAGATAAACTAGACAATCAAAATCTTGGGACTATCCAAAATGTTACTTAGAAACTAGAGGACCTAAGGAAACACAGAAAATTATTTGCGGGTGAACAATTGCAGCAGCCTTGCATTCAAACCTTTTGCTAGTACCCTAGAAATAAGCAGAAAGGAGCATTAGGTAAGATTTGTTTTGACGTACAGTTCGATAAAATCTTTGAGCATCTCTCTTAGGAAGATTTCCATAGGACCAGCCTCTCACTTGAGCAGTAGTCCCCTCTAACATTGGAGTCGAAGGAACAAAATATTCAGTTTTTCTGCGCTTTTGACTTCTATCTGTATGCTCTGGAGGCTCAGATCCTTTCTTTTTTCTTTTACTAGCCCTGTCAGGATGGCTCCTGTCATGATGGCTAGGATCCACATAACTCTTCGTACTCCTAGCAGCCCGTGGTGCAAGAGCTTCCTATACAAAGGTAACACAAGTTTAGAAACTGACAAATCTAAACAGACTGTCTTAAAAAAAAAAAAAGAAACCTATGACATAGGAGGCCATATTATTATTGCAGAGAGAATTTTTACTTCGGCCGTAACTACGGATTCAGGTTTTATCCAACGACTCCAAAATGACCCATCATCTTCAGCATTACAAAAGTTGGCAACCTGAATACGAAGAGAAGTTAGCAGAGGTAGGCGTTTCACAGATATAAGCATTAAAAGAAATATTCAGAGATTTTATGCCAAGAAGACTTCAAAGCAGACAATAGCTGTGGGCAGCTATGCTTTCCTGCATCTTTATTAGTTTCACCTAAAGCTGAAGACAAAAAGGGAAAAAAACATCTGAACTTGCCTTAAAAGCACCCAAAAGTTCATGTTCTGATTCACCAGCGTCCTTTTCCTCTACTTGCTCTGCCCTCTCTAGGATTTCGTCAATATCCATATTCAACAGCCGCTTCTTGCTTTCTTCATCATTTTTATCCTCTTTAAAAAGTTCTTCCGCTCCAAATCTCAATATTGCAGAAAGCTCGTTCTAGAATACAAGTAATGGTTCATTCTCACAGAAATCAAACCATTAAAGGAATCAAACATTCACGATAAACATTCAAAAGATCTCCTTACCTTGTCAAAATTAGTTCCCTTTTTAGTTTCTCGCTTCTCCAGCCTACCCTCCGCATTGAGTTTTTGAATAACCAAATGATCAAGAACCTAAAGAATGGTGAACCAAAAAGTTACTACCTGATATGACAAGAGCGATGTACAAAAATAAATCTGGGTTTTGAATGTTTCTCATCCCTAGGCGATTGATTTCCAAACATGGATCTTACAACATGACTAGATGACAGCAAAATTATGAATTGCACTGCAGCTAAGTTTGTAAACTCAACAAATGAACGGCTTAAGCATTCCCACAAAAGAAATGGTAACAGTGCTGACGTAGAATCCTTTCATGAAGGTAAGGATGCAGAAAAGAAATTCATTGTCGCTGTTACAGAATTCATGCAAACATAATCTGAGAATGTATCCTTCTAAAGGTAACATACCATTTTTCTTTTAGCACGCTCCAGGATTTCTTCCTCGACACTTTTGCTAGTGACAAATCTATAAATGTTCACGACCTCTTGTTGCCCAATTCTGTGCGCTCGACTCATGGCCTGATATAATAGTGGTGCGATTCCATTATCAGCATATAGTGAAAGAGAGTAAATTAAATCGAAAAGAAAGATAATTTTTGTTGGAGGGAGAACCTGCAGGTCATTCTGTGGATTCCAGTCAGAGTCAAATATAACGACTGTATCAGCAGTAGCAAGATTGATACCCAGTCCACCAGCTCGTGTTGAAAGAAGAAAGCAGAAGTCGTCACTAGCAGGTGCATTAAAATGATCCATTGCCTGCTGACGCAGTTCTGCCTTAGTACTACCATCCAGTCTCTGGAACTGGAAACCTCTTAGAGACAGGTATTCTGCCAGGATATCTAACATTCTTACCATCTGTAAATCAAAAAGAGCAAAATGATTAATTCATTTGAAGGTGCTCCAGCTCTTTAAACGGTTGTCAAGAACGCAATTCCTGTATAACAGCTATAAAGGGTCTTATACATTCTCAATTCGTTTCCGAGGTGCCTCTCATACAATAAACAGAGCATAACATCCACAAATAACGCAAAGTAATAATATATATAAATGATGAACCCATGATATTATTCTAAACCATCTGGTATGATATGGAATATTATTCTAAACCATCTGGTATGATATGGAAAGAACCATGACTGAAATGTTATCTAAAAATATTCTTGATAGGTAAGTGAAAGGTAACATATTCATGTTAGTTAACATACATTTCAGATAATAAATATCATTGAACCGCCGCACCTGCGGGAGGATAAGCACACGGTGCTTAGTTTAACACACCCTAACAAAGGAATAGCAGGAGAACAGTGGAACTGATATATCACAATACTCATTTCAATAAGATAAAAACCACTAGAAGAAGAAAGTCAATGAACCACACCTGCGAAAAGATTAGCACACGATGCTTAGTCTCACGCAGTCTAACCAGTAGCTTATCTAGGATGACTAGCTTTCCGCTGCTTAGGATAATCTTATCCAGTTTATTGTTATCGTTTATGTCACCCCCATATCCATGGTCTGCACTTTCGAATAAGAAAGGATGATTGCAGCACTTCTTCAACTCCACCACAATGTTTAAAAGTGAAACCTGTTGATTGTAACTAAGAGCTTGTTAGCTTCACAACTAAATACCGGCAAACTAAAGAAGTTAGGTGCAAATAGAAAGATCCGCCTAATTTACAGCGGGTAAGAGAGAATAACTATTTCATAACCAACATGAGAACCTGGGTGCATCATAAAGTTACCCACCTGATTACCGCGCACCCCTTTATTTAAATCATGGAAGTTGCGCTCCAGTATCCACTTGTAATACCTAAACAGAACAATGGAATATTGGTTACGATATATAACGATATCGAGTCAACAGGTATTGGCTGAAGTTATGCTTACTGTTTTTGAAGAGGGGACATCTCAACCCTTAGTATACGCTCAATTTTTGGAGGTAAAGACTTCTCAACATCCTTAATCACTCGTCGTAGAATGTGAGGTCTCAATTCTAAATGGAGATTGGCGAGCTAAATTCCAAAGAATACATAATTAAACTATATTTCATGAAGACAGCGTACGATTATGTGAACGATGCTTACCTCAGATTCATTGAATGAGCTAAGGTTCTTGTAGTTTTGAACGAACTCATCCTTATTTCTAAACTTGGCAGGATCAAGGAAGTGAAGCAGAGCCCTGCAGAATATAGAAATAAATCATTTATCATAATAGCAGAGTACAAAAGTATGAAAGTAGCATAAGCTACAAGGACGCAATCCATGTAAAATGTCTTAGCAACGAATCATCATGTGTTATTACATAAAAAAGGAAAAAAGAAGAAAAATAAGATATAAGCTACAACGTGTCGATAGAAATGGAATGGATCGTCAGAATTCTCAATAGCATAGCTTGCCTTAAAAAAGAGTATATCAACAACATAGAATATAACAATCAAAAGTATGTAAGATTCTAAACAAAAAAAGAACATTAACTTGCAAGTTTCACAATTATACGAATCCCAAATAATAAGTACGGCCATAAAAAACGAAAGAAAGCATACCACAGCTCTTCGACACTATTCTGTAGTGGAGTACCAGTTATAAGCAATTTATTCTTCGTGCTAAATTCCTGAAACAGATAAGATACACTACCCATTCTGACCAACCAAACAAAAAAAAAGAACCCTCATAATATGTAAAAGTTCTTGGACAAGTCACAAACCAAAAGGGCCGTGTACAGCTGTGCCTCACTATTTTTCAGTCTATGTGCCTCATCCACCATCAAGTAAATCCACTTAATCTTGGAGAGAACAGCTTTATCCTTGAGAACCACCTCATAAGTAGTCAACAGCGCATTGAATTTTATGGGCCGGCCGACTTTCTTTTCATTGTAAAATTCGTATTGCTGACATACCTGGAGCCAGGATGTTACACAAATCATATTATATAACAAAGAGGGGCAAAGGGAGAAAGGAGTAAAAATGTTGTTCAGATTTAATTGTTTTAATGTCAGTACTGAAACTAGGTAAAGACCAAAAAAATCAAAGCACTTAATATCGAAAGCTAAAGCCACAGCACCTATCCAGTTTCGGGTAGAAAAAATGTTGAATAGACAACGGAGACGGGACACCAGAGGAACTCTTAACACCCTTTATAAAAGCTATAACATGATTAACATTTTGTTTCTTACCTCTCGACTCGCCCGGGTGCCAACATATACTATTATATTCATGTCAGGAAGCCACTTTTTGAATTCTTTAGCCCAATTAGCTAATGTTGACAAAGGCACAACGACAAGAAATGGACCCGGGATTTGCTGGGTATTCTGCGAGAACAAGAAGTAGAGAAATCTTAACTCATCAGACGTGGGATGCTGAGAACAATATTTTCAACTAATGAGCAAACTTGAGTGCTCACTTGAAAAGAAAAATATTATCACCTGCAAAAACCCAAGCATTGAAACGGATTGAACAGTTTTACCAAGACCCATTTCGTCAGCCAAAATGACATTAGTGTCATTAAGCCAGCTGGAAAATGAAACGACGATGCACATCAGTCCAAGCAGACAAGTAAATCAACAAGGATTATGACGTGAGATAAGAAACACACCTGTTGACAAGAAAATTCAAACCCTGCAGCTGATAATCCCGTAGGGTACCTCCGCTTAGCCACTCAGGCTGCTCCTCAAGCTTCCGCAAACTTGCTACATAGAACAACAACCACGACTAAGCATTAGATAAGAATTTTCACTTACCCAATAACCTCTAATATAAAATGGGAGAGATGACATAACTTTGCAACAATACACAGAACAGAAAACTACCACAATTAGCATTAAGATAGCAAAGTGATTAGAGCATACAAAATCGAAGCGATGCATCTCTTAAGTATTTCGTTATTTTTCTATTACACGGTATCGTTCACAATCATGAGTTGGTTAGAATAAATTAGTAAAACCGTCATGTAACCAACAGAGGAATGCAGCATGAAAAAGGATTCTGATGTTAATGAAGAAAAGATAACCCGCTGGTCAGTTTTTAATAAAGCTTTACATGAGCATCCTTTACGGATTCAAGAGGCTCTCAAATGTAGAGTACTTTTCTTATATGCATATTATAGAATGGGGGATTACAAATCTATTGATTCTCGTAACAGACCTTTCCCTTTTGTACGCTGATGTTCCACCATTTTCCCTTGCACTGCAATTGAAACTTCACGAGCCTGAGTCATAGATAGAAATTACCTCAAGCATTAGAGCAACCTAGATGTTTCCAATGATCTGATTTTGCAGAAATGGAGCAATGTATACGCTAGTCCAGATATAATAGACGAGGGATACATAAGTATAATTTAACATTTCAATAAGCTGTTATTTACTTCTTAGACTGACTAAGAAAGTTACTTAATATTTCAAAAGCATGAGTCCATGTGAATTCTTCTTATGCTATAAAACAAGAGGTAAAACTGCATCTGTCCAAGAAATAACAGCTGTAACCTCATATCTACAGTTTTGAACCAAATTGTCTAATTACTACTAAGCGGAGGGAAAACGAAACATATTTGGACAAAAAAGGCCAAATGGCAAAGTTAAAGCAGAATTTTAACAGAGAACAAACTCTACCTTGTACTCATCAATAGCAACCTGTGCGAATGATATATCGACATCTTTCTCCCTATATAAAGACAAGAAGAGAAAGATACTTGAGGGGATATAAAGATACAAAGTTACAAATTCTAGGTCATCAATAGCATGCTTCTCATTTATGAAACAAACTCTGTTGATATCTAGAAAAAAGGATCAAGATTCATCCAGAGTCTTGACCAACCAACAGTGGAAAGAGGAGAAGCCCCAGTTTTTATCAAACTCTCCCCTCCCTCATTATGGGGAAGAATCATTCGTTTAAGTATTCAATCTTTCTTGAAGTGGCAAAGAATACCAACATGTAATCAAACGATCAGATTCCACTTCCTCTCATCAAAAATCAATAAATACAAAAAGAAAGAAAGTTATTTCAGAAGATAAAATGAAAGAAAACATACCAAGTTGCTTCAGCATAAGAAAGCCCTTTCCACTTTACTAGATACTCTGGCACCACATCACCTAAACCATCTTTGCTTATTCGATCTGCAATTATTCTTTCTACCTAAATCACATTAACTAAATTAGCTCACAGGAGGAATACTCCAACGGAAACTGCAAAAGATGAAAACGGAGGAGGGGGAGCCGCAAAATGCGGTTACAAGTTTGATGTACTAAAACCACTTACCTGACAATTCTGCTTAATGATATCCAGATCCATTTCTTTGCTCACATCATTGACTTCAATCTACAAGGTTCAAGAAAATATAAGTGGGAGAATTTCAGGTTTATATACCATAAAAACGTTTTTGACCGATTTTTTTACACACTCCAATACATACTATGGCAGCACATTTTTAATACTATAGTGCCTAAATATAAACAATAATTTATTAGTTTACATGGCTTAACAAGAAAAATAAGAAACAGAACCATGATGTGGACCATCAGTGTTATCTTATCGGATTTTTTCTTGCACATTTAACGATCATAAAACTCAGAAAATGTTGCAGATTCTCAAACATTACCTCCTCTCGTGAGAGTGCTGTCCTATACCTAATCTCCTCTGTCACTTTCTTCGTGTAGTTAAGAACCTTCTTGAAGCCACTAAGCTGCAAGAACACAACATACACAACGAAACACAGGTTTAGAAAAGACAAAAGCCGTTTTACAGATACAGATGTTTGAACCAATCTATACAGAAGCGATTCCTAGCTGTAACAGGGGAGGGGGCATCGTGGGTACATGTGTATGGACATCTATGCAATAGATTGATCAGATTATCAGAAGTCCTCAGGACATACATTTTGGAGATCGCTCAATGATTTCCACTGACAGTGCAAGTGCGATTGACCTTTCCATTTTATTAGGAATTCCATTTCATTCCAATCTGGCTCACTATCAAACAGTTGGCTTACGAGAACAGGAACCGTTGATTTGCTATTCGTGTGAACATCTTCACCCATGCCCTTTGGCTGATGCCAAAGCACTTTTTCAATAGCATCACAATCCTCCTCTTCAATGTCATCCTAACCAACATATGCCAGAAACAAAAAGGAAAAACAGAGAATATGAGTCATTAAAAATCTGGGCATGCTTCAAAGGGCCATAAGTTAAATCTATCTTGTCTCCAACAAAAAAAATAATACCCTAAAAGTGTAGATTGTAACTATAACAATGATCCGCATTGGAAAGGCTTATGACACTAATGCTAGCTTCTACTCAAATGTACCAGGTTCAACGAAGGCAAAGCAAAATGAGGGAAAATCTATAAGCTTGAAATGTAACATGCTATCATACCTTTTGGGTTTTTCGATTTCTCCCATCATCTATATCTTCACTGTCTTCGCTCTCCACATAAGAGACTTTACGAACTGATCTGGTAGAGCTCCGCACTTCACTACTCTGTCCTATATTATTTGTAGACCTTCCATTGTTTTGCCGGAGAGTTGTCCCTCTTCTGGGCATGCTTTTAAAACTCTCATCAATATCATTGTCAGAATCCTCCTCTGAGCAATCCTCTTGATATGATGTTTTCCTTTTCTGTCGACTAGAGACATGGACTGATTTCCGTTCGATAGCAGAGCTTAATTTCCTGGGGCCTTTACCTTGTTGCCTAACCTTACGCTTTTTTGAGTCAAAATCATCCTCGGAATCGGAAAGATCGATATCATCATCACTGTCAGGATCTTCATCAGAAACGTCCCAAGCTTGGTCATGCTAAAATCAAACATTCACTCAGTTCGAAGAAATCCCACTAAAAGTATAACACGTTACAAGCTAGAACACAACATGTTAACTAAAATGAAGCTCTCTCCTCTCGAATAGCATACTTAGTTAACAAATGGCTTAAAAAAGTATCTACATTTCTTTTGTTCAAATTTTAGCTTCATTGTGGAGAATCGGTATCCCAAAACAAGAATTGTAAGAAATCAAACCTTCTTTCTTGCATCACCACTAGGAACAGCATCATCGGGCTCAAAGTCAGCATCTTCAGGGTCATCCTCTGATGAGAAATAAGATCACAGTGTTACTGGAGCTCAAACCAAGTACTTGGCATGAGTTGTCAAATAAAAAACACATTGCCGCAAGGTCCTAGTACCGTTACAAATAAACAATGCAGTCAATCTATTTATGGAATAAAAATTTCAAGAGTTTACCATCTTCCTCCTCTTCATAGTCCATATCAGCATCACCATTCTCGCCATGATTACTATCATCGTAGTGGATATTTTTGTGAATTGCTCTTGAGCCCCTCGACTTACTATGGATACCAGATCCAGTCTTTGGCAGTGATCTAGAATTTATAGAATTGCTATGCCCTTTGTAGTGCACATGGTCACTTTGATGATCTTCATCCTGTTCGTAATATTCATCAGACAACATTTCATCTGCTGGAACATCAGCTTGACCACTCTGACGCTTGCTCAGTTCTTTATCCTCCTCATTTTCATTTTCAGAATCTAGTTTGTCGCTCCGATCATTTGAGAGATTATCTTCAGAATGTTCTGCGTCTTTGAAACCAAACTGTGAATCTTTCGCAGAATCAGAGCCCTCTCTCTGTCCCATTGGCTGACAGTCTTTCCAAAATGTGGAACCCCACTTCCCCGATACGCCCATTCTCCTTCCTGAAGGTTGGTATTGTGTATCAACAGGAGCAGCTAAATTATCCATCGTTGTCTGATTTGTTTGCCTAATACTACACCCTGGTTCTGCGTCACTTTGATACTGTACGTCCATGTTCATGTCAAAGCCTCTTTCACTATAAGTACCATCCATGTCTTCATTCAAAGGTGAACTATGGAAAGTAGCAGCGTTTTGCCGCTCCTCATTTTCATCCAGAACATTATGTGATACAGTATCGTTGGAGTAGTTCCTAAAGAAAGCCATCTTCTCACATGAAGGCCAGCAATCTAAATCAGCTCCGAAAGTTGTTCTTGCAGTCTGCGACAACCACAATCTTCTAGTCTTTCAGTAGGACTAAGAAAAGAAAAGAGGATTGAGTTATTAAGCTGCATAAAATGGTACTAGAAAACACATGACGCTTAGTCACCACATAACATTCGAAGTTTCAATGGAGATTAAGATTATTCCCAAACCATGAACGGATATCTCATGTTCATCTACGCCACAACAAAGCAGATCTTCAAATTGAGGATAAAATGTCAAAGCAATCATGAGTTTCATGTCAATGGAAAGCAACGAAATTAAGGGGCCCGAACGTAGATCCACCACGCGAAACACGAATAAACTCCAAATCGAATCCTAAAGCCCTTCTAAATCTCGAAACATCAATCCAATTTTACCGCTGAAACAAAAACGAACCCTAGAAATCGCGTAAAACCGAGTAGGGAAAATTCAAAAACGCTCTCCCAACAGAGACGGAAGCAAAACAAAGTTATAGAAGAGGAGGTTGATTTGCTATTCTATACACACAGTCACATAAGAGGCGAAAACTCGGGAAAATGAAAAACCAGAAAAGCAAAACAAGTAGCGGCATGATTTGAGAAATTTCAAACCACGCCTTTAAGGAATCTCACCGGAATAATCTTAATCTAATCCTCGAGACCAAAAA
>OVBB01000640.1:0-20369 GCA_900406415.1 Isatis lusitanica
TATATATATATATATATTAATATATCATAAATTTATTTGTTTTTAGTTATCCTTTATTGTTTTCTTATTTTTGTTGACTGAGTTATTTTTATACTTTGTTATAATAATATTTTTTATGTTTCTAATAATTATAAAATTTGATTACTATAATAATATTTGGTTAATTTGCTTTTGCACTCGCTGGTAAACCAGTCAAAAATAATCCGCAAATGCAACAATTTTTAACTGCTATATCATTCGTATAAATCGCTAAAAACGCTCTTAACCGCAACAATCCGCATCCGCAAACTCTCACAACCACAGCCGCAACCAGTGCCATGCGAAGGCTTCTAGGGACTTAAAGCGAATTTAAAATTAGGGCCTNATTTTTAGAAAAAAACTATGATTGAGTGAATTCAAAAATGAATCTAAATTTAACTAGGATTTTCAATTAATATTTCTTTTGAAAATCTAACATAAGAAAGTCATTTATAAACTCATTACACTTCTTATATATAATTTTTTTCTAACTTGAGATCTTTTCGGTTTAAGATGCAGATTTCCTTTTCACTTAAAGTTTTGAATTTCTTTTTCCTAAAACTCTTTGAGAAAAAGGAAAAAAGAAAACACAATATATTAACTAATCTTGGATCATTACTATTAAGGATTGATAAATTTTACAAAGCCATTTATAATACACCATGTTTTCCAAAATTTGGGGGCCTTAAAATTAGATTTATTTGGTGGATCTGAGGCAAATGCCTTTTTCATAACTCATCAGGCACGGTTCTGGCCGCAACCGCTGCGTTTAAACCAGTCGATCCCACCTAACAACCAATACCTACTTAAAATTTTGAAATACAAAATATACATTAACAAAAATAATTAATAAAATATATTAAATAAAAAATACAGACACCCACAAAAAAAGATCCACCTAAAATATCAACACATAATTCTCAAAAAATTAATGAAATAATACAATAAAATGATTAATAAAATATATTATACTCAAAAGGTGAAAACATCTGTAAAGAAGATTCATTAATTCTCGAATGATTAATGAAATGATAAATGCAAGGGATAAATGTTATATTCATATACAAAAAAAAAGATGATTATCACATTATAAAGAAAATAAAAATAATCATATTGATCATGCTAATGATAATAAATACATCATAAGTAAGATAAAAAAAAATATTACAATAACTATTACTTAAAAGGAAATTCTAAAAAATAACACACTTTTATGTTTTTGGGTCAAAAATAGCACATCAGGATAAAAATAACCAGACTAACATATATTTAAGAGGAAAAAGACTATTATATATTTATTTTTCATTCGCTTTTTCTCAATTCTAAACCATCAACCCTAAACCCTAAAATCTAAACCCTAACTAATGATTTGTGAACACAAACTCATAAATGATAATACATTTAAAAATGATTAAAATGTGCTATTATTGTCATCTTTTTCCTGATGTGCTATTTTGTGACAAGAACATCAAAGTGCTTTTTGAGGGTATTTTTTTTACTCTTAAATATTAGAATTATTAGATAATTGTTTAAAGCAGATAAAAATAAACCTAATTACTATTTCCTTCAGCATTTCTTTTGTTTTTTCATTTCACTATACTCATTTCAAGCTTTTGAATATTCGACTAAACGTCATTTAACTGTTTTTTTTTGTTCTAAGACAATCCCAATCTCTNGATAAAAATAAACCTAATTACTATTTGGTTCAGCATTTCTTTTGTTTTTTCATTTCACTACACTAATTTCAAACTTTTGAATATTTGACTAAACGTCATTTAACTGTTTTTTTTTGTTCTAAGACAATCCCAATCTCTAAATTATTCTTATTTACAAATTTTGACATTTAGAATCTATTTTACAATAGTAGAAAATAGATATTGCTTTGTCATCGTTTAGTAGCAATTAAGATATACAATTTGATTGAATCATCAAATTAAAATAATAATCAATCTTTCTTATGTTGTAATCCATGATGTCACGCAAATTTTGAAACAATTTTCCAAGGTTTAGTGTGTGATCGTGACCGTAGGTACTACTACTAACTTTGATATCCTTTTTGTTCAAAATAAAGTAAGATATTTTAAAAGTCAAATCATCCGGTCATTATTTTGAACTTGTGTAGATTTTAATAAATCTAAGACTTTACCATTTTTTAATAAAAAATTACTTAAAACATTTTAAAATTTTGGTTTTTGAAATGTTTTAAGTAATTTTTCATTTAAATGTTATTANACGTGATCGTGACCGTAGGTACTACTACTAACTTTGATATCCTTTTTGTTCAAAATAATGTAAGATATTTTAAAAGTCAAATCATCCGGTCATTATTTTGAAGTTGTGTAGATTTTAATAAATCTAAGACTTTACCATTTTTAATAAAAAATTACTTAAAACATTTGAAAATTTTGGTTTTTGAAATGTTTTAAGTAATTTTTCATTTAAATGTTATTACTAATTTCTGCAATGTAATTTTTAAATAATTTTTAGGAAAGTTATTTCAATTGAAATGAATATCGTTTAGGGCTCGACTGGTTTAAACGCAGCGGTTGCGGTTGCGGTTACGGGAGTTTGCGGATGCGGGTTGTTGCGGTTAATAGCGTTTTATAGCGGTTTATACGACTGGTATAGCGGTTCAAAATTGTTGCGTTTGCGGATGATTTTCGACTGGTTTACCAGCGGATGCAAAAGTAAATTATAAAAAATAGAATATTTATTATTATTATAAAAATATAAAAATAATTCAATCAACATAAATAATAAAACAATAAATGATAATTAAAAAATAAATTCATGACATGATTATTATTTCATACTTTCAGTTAAATACCAAAAATTACATCAAGTTGTGTAACAAAAACGAAAAAGCCTATTCCAAGACGATGATCTTCTGGATTTATTTTATAAATGTTATAAAATTTCTTCAATGAATTCAGACGATTTTTGATTTGAACCCAACTCAAATCAATTCCAAATCGATTACTAATCTTCTTAACATTATTCTCCTTTTGCAAGGGAGTCAAAAATATGTTTTCTTCATCTTTGCTTTGTTTCTCCATAATTACCGATTGAAGCAAAATATGTGTTCTCTCGTTTGTCCACATAAATTTCTGAAAAGAAGCAAAACATATTCCACTTATCTTTTTTCATAATCTAATAATAACAAGAGAATATAATCCAAAAAGTTATAGACTATGATAATAATTTACTACCTTAAAATTGGAAGCAAGAGGCTCTTGTGAAGCCATAACTACCACTTCACACTTCTAGTGTTCGAAAAAATAAAAGAAGATATCGTCGTTTTCTCTGGCAAAAGAAAAAAATGGGTAACCTATGTATTTATATAAGATTGATGGACTATTGTAAAGAGATTACGATATATGCATATCTTACTAATTGGTAAGATACGATTACTTATATATATTATGTTTTACCTTGTATATATCTAGTTAATATATTTGGCGGGTTATTTTCTTTTCCCGTGATTTTGATAATCTTTATTTGGCGGTTATTCTTTTGGACTTTAACAATGAGTGGGCTTAAATCATCATGCAAATCCAGATGCAATGATCTCAAGTTTAGCATTTTTGGAGAAGAGTTTGATGTGCCTTCGACGCTAAAAGATATATGAATCTCGTACAGCATCTAACATATATAATTCACTAATCCTATAACTTGCTCAAGAAGGCAGCTATTCTGAACAAGAAAATTGCATTTTTTGGCAATTAAGGGAGCTACAGTTTTTGCAGATATTTTCTAATATTGCAGACACTTCAAACAAGACTCTCATGTGGAACATGCATACAACAGATTTTGTAAAACTCTTTCTGCCAACAGCAAATATATTGGCTTCTGCTCTGTTATAAAATCTTTTATGCTTTGTTAGATTATGCCTTGAAACTAAAATATCATAAACACGTACGTTTCAGAGTTCTGATAAAATAAAAAGAGGTTTACTTTCAGATCCTAATAAACAGAAAATAGAAATCTTAAGGAAAAATACAAGACTTGCCGGTTGACCACAAGAAGCTACCATCATTCCTCACGTACCCTTGATGCCAAAACCCCTGTTGCTCCAAAAAAACCATAAAACCATGAGTTCTAGCTATTACTAGTCTTCTCTAACGAGCATCCCATATCTCGCGTGCTATACCATCTCTAACTGTTGACATATACTCATCAGCCGTGGGATCATAATTCCGATCTACTCCATGATCTTCATGAGATGGAGACGTATTTCCTACAAGATCAGCTTCATAATTCTCTGTTTCTTCAGCAGCATTAAAGTCGATGTCATCTATATCAGAATCTCGAATAAAATTATGCAATGCCATAGTTGCTGCAACAATTTTTTCTTGCATTTCAATATCATAACGAACACGACCTTCTAAAGCAGACCACTTTCCCTTCCACACACCAAACGTTCTTTCAATTACAGATCGAAGAGAGGAATGTCTCTTGTTAAACGTCTCTCGAACAGTGGTTGGTCTACGTCCAGCAAAATGATTCGGATGGTAGGCCTCTCCTCTGTACGGAGCTAGAAAACCCCTTCGGTTGGGATAACCAGAATCCACTAGAAAGTACTTCTCTGAGCTAGGAAATGGGAAATAATTATCATGACGTGCACAATGTGTCAGTATTTTTGAGTCATGCGCACGTCCCGGAACTCCGATCCGTGTGTATATAAATTTCATATGGAAATCACACACTGCCAAAATGTTCATTGAAGTATAATTGTGATGATTCCAGTACGTGATCTTCTTATTACCACCAACACGTACACGAACGTGTGTACCATCTATAGCACCAATACAGTCTTGAAAATATGGAAAATACCTCTTATCATGCATGATACGTGGTGGTGTATCATCCATCTCTTCTCTTTTCCATGAAACAATATCTGAATGCAAGCAACATAAGGCATTAAGAACATCATTAAATTTTGCTGTCACAGTCCATTGTGCAACTTGAAATTCTGCTGCTATGCTCCTCTGTGATAGATTGTGTCCCAAAATCTTGAGCGACATTCCTAAACCAACTTCAGCTCTTACCCAATGAGAGTCTTTGAGACCGTAGGCTTTAAGTGTATCTAGAAGCTTGAGAAACACTCTTTGTCTCATACGTAAAACATGGAGACATTGTGTGTCGCTCTCGTACATTAGTTGATGCATTATTCGTTGTCCACGTTCAGGATCTGTTCTCAATTGCTCTCTTCGGGAAAAACGAGTACGCTCAATAGAAATTATTGCTTCAACAGCTTGGTCATCTGCATCTATAATTTCCCTGATTATGTTCAACTTGCTTGTCTCCTGAAACAAATAAAATTCTTGTCATTTAAGTTTCAATAGTAAGAAATCGTTTTTGCTGTGCCATAATTTCAAATAATAATACTTTAAAAATATCCAACGAAAACAGAAATTAAGCCAAACAAAAGAGGATAGTCACTGTGAAAAGTAAAGTGCAAACTTGAAAACATAATTTCTGTGGAAAAAAAACGAAAGCTAATCATCGAAAAAGTCGTTACGAGACTCTTTAGTTTGGCTCTTCAGAAAAGGTAGCTTCTCATCATCAGGAAGAGCGAGAAACAAGCCTCGCACAACATCATTTGTTGCAATAAGATCAAGTGATGCCCAATAAAGCTCAGTCATTGGAACTAGATCAGGTACTCCTCTCACACATTTAACTACAAGAGCCATGCGTTCCTCAGTTGAATTTGTTGACTTGGTTTTAGACGTAGATGATGTCATCTGTTCCAAAAGACCGTTACGTTCTTCCATGGTTGCAGCAATACGATCGAGAGTGGAGTCAGCTGGATTGCGTTTACGCTTTCGGTTACGAGATACTTCTTTCACTTGAGGTTTTGGGAAAGGACTTTGTTGTGTCATATTAAATGGATCATCCTCAGTGAAATTTGGAGTACTGTTCGTGGGAGCTTGTAACCAGTCTGGATCTTCTGGGTCCACATGATCACCAGAATCATTTTGCATCCGAACTTCTCTTTCATCTGCACAATTACTTGTGTAATCATTTTCACTTAACTCAACTGGTGGAGCACGACGATGCACACCACGTCTTGGTTGCCATGACTCCTCAATCACGACAGTTTCATCTCGAAAGACCACATCAAGAAGCGGTATAAAACGCAGTGGATGTGAGCGAAGTTTTGCAGCTTCAGGGTAAGCCTTTGGAACCAAAAAAACAAATGTCAAAAGCTATTATAATAAGCAATCAATTAACGTCAATGGATAACACATGTGTACTGTACCTTAATTTTGTCTTTCCACCAATGGTCAGGTGCATCAATACTTCCTGTCCTATTATTAAATCCAAGACCAGTTGATCCAAACGTAATTCTACGATAGATTTCATATTGCTTTTTCAAATTGTCAAGCTTGTTTTTGACTTTGTTCCAAGTTAGGGTAACTGGAAATTGTTTTTTAAATTCTTTGACAACATTTTGCTTTCCCTGCTCGCTCAAATTTTTGCCTTTGGAATTTCCATCTTGCTTTTCCAGTGTTATCAGATCTAACAACAAACGAGTCATGTCGTCCGACCATTGAAGTTTCTATTCGAAAACCAGTTGAAACATATATTCAATTACAAAAGCATACACACATAAAAGAATAATACGAGAACAAATCAACAAATTTGGACAAGAGAAAAACATATAAAAAATCAACGAAGTGATAGTAAAAAGAGGATCATAATCTCAAGCTACTAATGAATAAAATAAACAAATCAATAGTAGAAGAAGATACTTACGTTCGTGTCTTGACTTTCTTCAAATTCTGTAGAGGCCATATTTTAATAGAGGAATACAAAATTTAGAGATTAGGGTTCTTACGTGATATATATATTAGCGTGATATAGTTTTTTTTTGGTGCAATTTTAACGTGATATATGGTAAATCTATATATAAAGATATATTAATTTAAAGTTTAATTATTATTTCCTTTTTTTTCTCCAGCCGCTACCGCCCACAACCGCAAACGCTGGCGGGAAGGAGCTTTTCGGAGCTTCTGATTTTTTGCGTTAAAAAATGGTACAAAGTGGTTTAAGGCGTTTTTTATGATTGGTTGCAAACGCTATGAACCGCTACTAACCGCAAACGCTACGTTTGCGGCTCATAGTGGGAAAACCATTCAGTTCATACATGTTGTCAAAAAAGTATCAAGATTGCTAATAATGACGGCTATGGCTTCTGGCGATTGGAAAGGCGACTCGTAGATCTGACTCCTCTGCTTGCCGGTGACGTCTCTTGCTCTGATTTTCCTCCGGTAATCTGGTCGTGGGAGGAAGACTACCATACACTTCTCCTCAACTACGCTTGCGGAATCTACAGGCAGTGGCTTTTTTGTTTAACGTAAGTATCACGACACCTTCTCGGATCTTACGTTCCGTAATCCTAGTGCGCAGATATCCTTCTGTTAGGCTTCCAGTCTTAGGCTGAGTTTTTGTTACGAGTATTCCCCTGATATAGGGCGTATTGAGATTGGATTTGGTGCATCGGTATGAATCCCTCATCTGTTTCCTGTTCACAAGGTGGCTCACCCAAACCTGTCCGTCGAAAACTGAACGACGATGATGATATTATCTGAATTGCTGCGTTTGATAATTCAGATCTGATTGGAAGTCATAAGAAGACTTTGGTAGGACGTATGTTCCACAGAGAGGGACGCAGTATCGACGCTCTTATAACCCAACTCCCAAAGCATCGGATATGGGACATAGAAGGCAGAGTTTGTGGGACAAATCTCGATAATGGTAAGTTTCAATCTGACTTTGATCGAGAAGATTCTGAAGGTTTTGTAGAGGAGACCTTGTCATTTTAACAAGTGGAGTTTCTCTTTTGAAAGATGGGAACTAAATATCCGAGATGATTTCCCCAATACCATGGTTTTTTTGGCGTGTGTTTCTGGTATTCCCAACCCCCCCTAATCTTAGATAGGTCGTCTGAGGGTTCGCCGCGGTTCGTTTAAGAAGAGAGAATCGTTGGTTCCTTATAATCATTACTACTGTTGCTGGAATGAAACGCACCCTAAGAGCTCTATCTTGCATTACGGAGTCGGGGTTCTCACATTCGTAACTTAATGTTATGTTCACGCATTATATCTTTCTTTCCAAGAGCCCCTACAGGAAAGATCAAGTCTATAGAAGCATTGAAGGAGCCCTTGCAAAAGTGATCGATGTAGATGTTGGTTATGCAAGAGTTAAGGTATCTCTGAACGCGGATGCTCCGCTGCAGTTTGAAAGACGTGTTGGGTTTGATAATGGAGATGTGATTAAAGTCAAGATCTCTTATGAGGATCTTTTCAGGTGGTGCTATACATGCTCACGCATATCCCACCAAGAATGAACCTGTCCAGAGCTTACTGAAGAGAAGAAAGAACAGAATAGACTGCATAGATTGGAACAAAAAGAAAAAGATGAGGCGGCAGCTAGAGAAATGTTCTCTTACCCAGGGAACATGGTAAACCATCTTCGGTGGATCGACTCTCTCCTTCGTCGGAGAAAAATCTGCGATCAGATCTAAGGAAAAATATCCAAGCTAAGCGAGACAGCATATCAAAAGATGTCTGGAGGCGGATTGAAACACCAAAAGCTGGCCATAGTCCCCGTAAGAGGGAGAGGTACCATCCTTATTCCGGTACTGCAAATGGAAGAAAGGATGTGAGAAGAGTGTCTCCACACAGTTACTGGCATAGAAAAGACCATGGAGAAGCTAATTCGAACAATGATAGACAGGTTGGGACTACAGAACGACCTGTGGTAGAAAATTTATCATCAAAGGATGATCGTGAAAGTAACAGGCGAGGTCATGTTCCTTCCCCCATTTCCAAGAGGACAATCTCGGTTAATTATAATCAGTACCGAAGCCATGGAAACCGAAGCAGTTATCACCGTAGTCAAGACGCTGGTATTATGCTACGTGAATGGAGACCCGTGAGAAAAACAAATGAGGTTCCAATTAATGATGCTGCAGAGGATCGAGATGAAACAGAGGAGGAAAAAAGACGTAGACTGAAAGGAAAAGCTCTGGCTACTTCACCTATGAGGTTAAAGACCCCAATCACTGAAACATCTGGCACAAGAGACCATGAAAAAAATCTCCTCTGCGGCTCCTTCCCCTGGCTCACGAAAGGTTGATCAGTCTCTTGCTTTGGAAACTGGTGAAATCGAAAATCGTGGGATTTTTTCTTTGGCTTCCCCAACCTCGACTTGCTGTTGCTGCGACCTCTGAGTTCCCTCTTTTGAAGGAGGAGAAGGATTTTTCGAGAGAAGAGGAAGAGACAGAGGATAATGTAAACAATAAGGTGATTGAAGAGTTTGAGAAAGAGATGGGTTTGGACAATCTAGTAGAGCAATATGCTGATCTCGATATGGATGATGAGATGTTGGATGGAGATGACCTTTTGGGCGAGGATCTCGCTGAGGAGATGCATTCGGGAGAAGAACAAATAGAAGCAATTTCACAGTTACCTCCTATCACAAAGACAAAAGAGATCGGTAAGAACCTATCTAAGGAATTCCCAGCTACAACGAACAAGGAGGAGGATCTTGCTGTGAAGACATCTCGTAGTGGTGCGACGGAATCCGAACAGATTATACCAAAGGATACTCTAAAGTCTCTGGTTTTACGTGATGTACCAGGTGTAGCAGGGAAGAAAAAAGGTGGAAAAAGTCCAGAGATCAAAGGTGCAAAGGCTTCTAAGAAGATTCAGTCCTTAATGGCTCGAGCCTCACCAAAAAAGAAGAGTTATAACCCACGTACAACATCGGCTTCTATTGGCGGAAGAGTCGGATCAAAAGTCCCTCGTGTGGAGGTGTTTCCGTCTGCGGCAAGCAAGAAAAAGTCAACAATGTCAGGTTCGGTGGTGTCCCAGAAACCATCCAGTAAGGAGATATGAATGCTATAGCTTCGAATTGTCAAGAGGCCAGACCCTACTTGACCAAGAAGCATCTCCGGGAGCTACATCGTTATTTTTTTTCCAAGTTTTATTTTTCTTTCTGAGACCAAAAAAAAATTTACTTTCTTGCAAGACTTTCAAGTTGAGTTTGGTTATGATAAGTTGTTCACCGTGGAACCTGTTGGTCGAAGCGGTGGACTAGCTCTTTTTTATTCGAGCTCGTATGAGGTTCGGATCCTTTTTTCTAATAAACGCATGATAGATGTGGAAGCGAAGATTGAAGGAAAAAAGGTTCTTATAACCTTTGTTTATGGTGATCCGGTTGTAAATGCCGTGAGATGGTTTGGGAGAGACTTACACGTTTCAGTATGCAGCGTAACGGAGCATGGATGATGGTGGGAGATTTTAATGAGATCAAAAGAAACTCCGAGAAGAAGGGTGGACACAAAAGATCAGACGCCTCTTTCTTACCCTTCAAATCTATGCTGAATAAGTGTGGAATGCTCGAGTTTCCCTTCAGAGGAAACTCTTTTTCTTGGGCTTGTAGGAGAAAATCCGGAAGGATCCAATGTAGGCTAGATCGTGCAGTAGGAAATGAGGATTGGCACAATATCTTTTCCCACACCGAGGTGGAGTATTTATCGAGATGGGGCTCTGATCATAGGCTCGTACTTGTATGGATTCGATCCAAAGAGTTTAGACCAAAGAGGTCCTTTAAATTTGATCAACGCTGGATGGGGAAGGATGGGTTTACAGAATCGATCAAAGATGGTTGGGCTGAAAGTTTGAATGTCGACAATATGGAACTCTTTGATAAAATCGGGAAATGTAGGAAAGCTATATCGCGCTGGAAAAGATCAAACCCGAGCAATAATAAGAAAATGATTGACGATATTAAAAAGCTTCTTGAGCGGGCAAAAGGGGATGATGCCATCTCGAGCGAGGATGAATTGGAGCTCAAACGGAGGTTATGTGAAGCCTATAGGGAGGAAGAGATATTTTGGAGACAAAAAAAGCAGAGTTAAATGGTTGAGAGAAGGGGATCGCAACACCAAAATTTTTCATGCTTCTACGAAACAGCGACGGGCTCGTAATCGGATCATCAAGATCAAAGACAAGCTGAATCGATAGATAGAGACAGAAGATGGTATTGAGCATGTGGCAGTGGAGTATTTCAGGATCTCTTCAGTCCATATGAGGTTTCAACGCAGGATGATGCTTTCCGGTATATGACCGAGTCGGTTACAACCGAAATGAACACTTCTCTGACAAAGCCGCCGTGGGATTTCGAGATTAAGGAGGCGGTGTTTAACTTAAATCCGAGAAAAGCACCGGATCCAGACGGGATGACGGGTCTTTTCTTCCAAAGATATTGGCATGTCATCGGGAGGGATATATTATCAACAGTCCGCAAATTCTTCGACGCAGATGATTTCGATCCTCGCCTTAATCAAACCAATATCTGTCTAATTCCCAAGAACGAGAGGCCGGTGGCTATGTCAGAATTTAGACCGATCAGTCTCTGTAATGTGAGTTATAAAATTATTTCCAAGATCCTCTCAAAGAGATTGAAAAAAATCCTCCCGACTTTGATCTCGGAGACTCAATCGACTTTTGTGGCTAGACGACTGATTACAGATAACATTATGGTGGCTCAAGAGATTTTTCATGCTCTTCGGACGAATCCGAGTTGCAAAGCAAAATATGTGGCCATCAAAACTGATATGAGTAAAGAGTATGATAGAGTAGAACTTTGATGGTGAAAACGGGTTTCCTGCAAACTTTGATGGTGAAAACGGGTTTCGACGCTAAATGGATTATATGGATTATGCGGTGTGTTACATTAGTCTCATATCAGGTCTTATTAAACGGAGAGGCAAAGGGTAACATAGTCCCCGGCAGAGGACTTCGACAGGGGGACCCTTTATCACCTTTTCTCTTCATTTTCTGTACAGAAGTTCTGATATCACTCATTAAAGGGGCTGAGAAGGAGAAAGAATTACTGGGATTAAGATTGCGAGAGTGAGTCCGGCGGTTTCACATATTCTTTTCGCTGATGACAGTATTTTCCTGTAAGGCGGAAGCTACTCAGTGTGCGGAGCTCATGAAGATCATTTCTTTATATGGCAAAGCGTCGAGACAGCAAATAAATACAGATAAATTCTCGGTATTTTTTGGCGCCAAGGTACAAGATCCAGTGAAAACTGCATTGAAAAGAACTCTCGGGATATCAAAAGTAGGTGGAATGGGAACATATCTGGGCATCCCGGAAAAGTTAAATGGATCAAAACGGCAAGTTTTCTCCTTTATCCAAGTAAGATTAAACAGTAAGACAAATCTATGGTCAGTGAAGCTTTTGTCCAAAGGAGAGAAAGAAGTGCAAATAAAAGCTGTTGCACAAGCCATTCCGACTTATGTAATGTCATGTTTTCTTCTTACAAAGGAAATGATTGATAAACTGACCAGTGCCATGGCCCAATTTTGGTGGAGTAACCGTAGTAACAACAGGGGACTTCACTGGATTGCTTGGAAGAAACTCTGCTTACCACACGAGCAAGGCGGTTTGGGATTCAAAGATCTTAGAGACTTCAATATCGCACTGCTAGGTAAACAACTATGGCGCCTAATGAAATATCCTGATTCTTTGTTGGCACGTGATTTAAAAGGCGGATATTGCAGAAAATCTAGTCCGATGGATACCGGGAAAGCATCTCTCCCATCATATGGATGGCAAAGTATAATGGCTGCAAAATCTCTTATACAATCGGGTCTTTGTAATACAATAGGGACAGGATCCGAGACAAGGGTATGGCATGACAATTGGATTCCTACCGTCCCGGCTAGGCCGGCGAGAGACAATGGATGTTTTCGAGATCCGGATTTACATCATCTTATTAACCCGGATAATAATGAGTGGAACATGGAATTACTGCAAGCTTTCCTCGATTCCGAAGATATTCCTCAGGTTCTAAGGATACGCCCGAGCTCTAGAAATCGGCCAGATACTATCTGCTGGGCTTTTACGAACTCGGGTCAATATTCGGTCCGATCCGGCTATGAGGCCGTGAGCAAACTTATGATTGATACAAGTATTACGGAGATGACACAACCAAGTATTGATCCACTAAAATATCAAGTCTGGAAGTTAAAAACCACACGGAAGAACAAGCACTTTCTTTGGCAAGCTCTGTCGGGTTGCATAGCAACGACAACAAGATTGAATGATCGACATTGTGGTAATGATCGTGTATGTCCACGCTGTGGGACAAGCGAAGAGACGATTAATCACCTTCTCTTTGAATGTCCCCCCGCCCTACAAAGCTGGGAACTGTCTCCCATCCCCACGGCTCCGGGATTCTTCCCGAGTACCTCTTTGAACACCAATTTTTATTACCTGCTATGGCGGGCAAAAGAGAACAGAACGACAAACGGTACCCTGGCTATGTTCCCCTGGCTTATATGGTATATCTGGAAAGCGCGTAACGAAAAAAGTGTTCAACGGAAAAGAGGTCTCTCCGCTAGACACCATGAATTTGGCGACGAACGAAGCAGAGAGTTCGCGACTGGCTCAGATCATTGAAGAGCCACAGGAATAATCTGGAGACTCGACCCCGGACAGCAGTGAGGAGCATGCTCCTTCGATATTGCAAAGGTATAAACGATGCCAAGTAGATGCGTCCTGTTGTCATAATGCACAGTTGGTTGGCTTTGGTTTCATAGTTTTACAACGGGATTCTGTTTCCCAAGTGGGTCTATGCGCCAAACACAATAACAGATCGCCGCTGCATGCTGAGCTAGAGAGTCTGATATGGGTTATGAAGATATTAATTCAAAAAGGTGAATTCTCAATCCACTTCAAGACTGACTGTTTACAGATTATTCATATCATTTATGGAGAGGATGATTGGCCATCTCTAGAGACTGAGTTGGAGGAGTTCCACATTGTTTGCGACAAGTTTCAAGAATTCTCGATAAAACACATTCCTCGGAAGGAAAATTCACGAGCGGATTTATTAGAAAAGGGAGCAAGATCCCGCAAGACACCTTTTGATTATTGTGATGTGCTGGTTCCGTAATGGCTTAGACATAGTCAAAGCTCATTTGCGTCAGTGTAGTCTGGTTATGTATGTCTTTCACGACCAAAAAAAAAGTAAAAAAGTTCATACATGTTATCATGTTAACCACATAATTCGTGTATTTTTAATATATTAATATTTTTGCATGTATAGTCATGTGGTGAAGTTTACTTCATGTATCTGACAATCATTTTTCCTTTAAAAAGTCTAGTTTTCAATATTTTAAGAATTCTTATTTTTATAAATCTTGATTGGCAAATAATATGGTTTAAAAAAATCAAAATCAAGAAACTTTGTAAAAACCATAAAATAAGAAAGTTAGGGCACAAAATAAACTTATAAAATCTAACACTAATTTCAAAGATATTAGTCAACCATTAAATTTTGATGACTATATAGTTAATATGGCACAAGTTAAAGAAAGCAATAGTGTTTAAATTAAGTAAAATTAAAGTAAGTTTGGAATTTGCGATGTAAAATTCCTCTATATATTAATTGAGAAGACGTTTCAGCCGCATGTCTCAATGAGATTAAAATTAAGAAAAAACAACCAATCAAAATCTTTATTTTGTACGTGTCATTAAAAACTCATCACAATACTAATGGGCTTTTGTTACCCAATCTAATATAACCCAAATAAAGTTATAAATTTTTTTCTTCTAATTTGGTTATATATATCAAATTTTGTTTTACAAATGAAGAGATATTAGATTAACTATCATTTGTAAAAATTATAAAAATCCTAGATATTTATAATTTTTAACTATTTTATGAAAATAGTTTTTAAAAAATTACAACATGTTTATGTATATGAATTTTTTTTATAATTCGTTTTAGGTTAAATTTAATGGGCTTTATTTGTTTCAGGTCTCTATTTTGGAATTCTTAAAAAAAAATATCATTTTAAATATTTCATATTTAAAAATAGTTATTCAAATAGAATTTCTTTGATTATATTTCAAAAAATATTAAACTGAAAAACGTATAATCAAACAATATAAAAATATTTATAAGTTTTAACCCACTAAACAAAAAAAAAAAGACACATAATACAATTATTCAAACACCAATAAACACAATATATAATCTCACATAATACAATTTTCTAACATTAAGAAAATCATATAACAAACAACTACATATATTATATTAGCCATAAAAAACTTTGACTACTATTATACTAAGATAATAGTCTATATAATAATCAACTACTCCCTCTGTTTCAAATTATTAGATGTTTTAGAAAATACACACATTTTATTAAATTTCATTATAAACACATCATTTTTTGTGGTTTACAGTTTTCTATAACTCTAAACCAATAATATTTCAATAAACCCATTTAATTCTTTTGAATTTTACAATTTATCAGCATTAATCAATAAAAATGCATAGAAAACTTACAATATCTATCTTTTTGAAACAAAACTTTTTCTAAAACATCTAATAATTTGAAACAGAGAGAATATATATCAAATATTATACATGGACAAGATGCGGGATATCATCTAGTTTATTTATGTATTTTTTTTTTGTAAGTGGTCAGGTTAGTGCTCCCGTATTATTATTAGAAAATAAAGAAAAAGAACTACAATCGGAATGTTGCGACTATGCGCTAAACCACGCAAATCGTCATCTAAAATAGAAGATACATCACTTGGACAAGAATCAAACAAATAAACCCCAAGAGGCTGAGAAAAAGCATAGTCAGCTAACCCATCGACAAGACGGTTACCTTCTCTATACGTGTGCGAAATGCGGACTGACCAGTCCTTACTGAGGAAGCCATAGCACATGCGTGCTAGGAAAGACAGAGGATGCGTGTCTCCAATCCCTCTTGTCAAAAAACAAACCACCAACGCTGAATCAATCCCAAGCTCAAGCTGCCGTATATTGCAATCCCAAGCCAAGCACAGTCCATGATAAGCACCCCAAAGTTCTGCAAGCACAGCTGAGCAGACCCCAATATTTAGAGCAAAACCATGAATCTAGTTACCTTCTCTATCCCTGAGCACACCACCCGCAGTCGCTAGCCCCGGATTCCCTCTAGCAGCACCATCAGTATTCCGTCTGACCCAGCCTTCCGGAGGAGGCTTCCACGAAATCTGTCTCAACTTGTGCCCCCTCGGCGCAGTACTTTGACGAGAGACTGAATGAGCTTGATCAACTTGCTTCGCCACATCTTTCACAAAGCGAACTCTATCCCGACATAATCTGCCAGTCTCAAAGACGTTTCCACCGCGCCACTTCCAGCCCCACCAAGCTGCCATCCCAAATAGAGTCGACCATGGGATCCCCTCGCACACTTGGTCGCAGCCCAGATTTTGAAATATCCACCCCGGTAACGACTGTTCCAAAAACTCACTACGCCTATTCAAAGGAACAATTCTGCTCCAAATCCTGTGCATCGCAGGGCAATCCCTCAACACATGGAGGATTGTCTCCTCGCCGCTTTTACAAATCATGCAAAGGGTAGAATCACTCAAGGTGCCGCCGAAACCGTTCAGAATTCGTCATAATCACCTGATTAGCAACTAACGAAAGGAACACCCGAACTCTTTCAGGGACTACAGATCTCCACACGCGACCATAGAGGAGCTCCATGTTCGCCATTGCCAGTTTACTCCGACTCAGAGATTGATAAGCCGAACGAACAGAGAAGCAGCCATCACCAGCGGCGCTCCAGGCAAGTCAATACTTTGTTCCCGTCACCGAATCAACCATAACCGCAAGTAACCTCAAAACCGTATACAGGGGAACAAATTTTTCAATCCGTATTAGATCCCAACCTACTCCCTCGACCCATAAATCACGAACACGAAGCTGCATTGCTAACTCCTCCAGCGTATCTTCTCCCAACCAGTGATCCTTCCAAAATTTTATAGATCTTCCATCACCGATAACCCACCTGAGCCCCGGAATGACAACATCTCGCAGCCCTGTAACCACACTCCTCCGCACTGGCGACCATCTCCCTTTTGTGGTTAACCAATTCTCTGCACCTACTCTGTATTTGCTTCTCAATACCCGAGCTCAAAGGCTTTCTGTATTGTGTAAAATGCGCCACCCAACTTTAGCAATAGTAGCTTTATTCATAGTTTCTGCTGCACGAATACCAAGTCCCCCTTTCAGTTTCGGTAAACAGAGTTTATCCCACGAAATAAGATGCTGTTTCCGACCCCCTGCCAAAGTCCCTGGAGATTTAATCCAGCTTGCTCAAGACAGATTTCGGTAAAATAATGGAGCTCATGGTATGGATAGGTATAGATGACAGCACTGCTTTGGTTAATGTAACTCTTCCAGCCATACTCAGCACATGACCCTTCCAACCTGCTAATTTCCCTGTAGCCCGTGTCAGAATTTCTGCAAATGTGTCTCTATTCATTCTCTTATGCAAAATTGGCATCCCTAGGTATTTACCGAGTTCACGAGATGACTGAATACCACTCACCAAACTAATCTGATCACGTAATTCACGACTAACATTATTAGAGAAGTAAACTTTCGCTTTTTCCAAACTAACCTTCTGACCCGATGCTAAACAGAAAGTCTCTAGTACACGTCTGATGACTCTAATTTGCGCAACGGAGGCTTTGGCAAACAAGATAAGATCGTCTGCAAAATGTATATGAGACAACGGAGGCCCACCTCTCGACATTCGGATAGGCTTCCACTCCTTCCTGCCAACTGCACGATCAATAAGGTGACACAACCTCTCCATGCACAACACAAAAAGATACGGAGACGAGGGATCTCCCTGTCTAAGACCTCTTTGAGGCTGGAATGCATCAGTGTTCTCTCCATTCCAGAGGAGACTCATCGAAGGCCCCGACACATGTAATGATCCAATCTGTCCATTTTTCGGGTAGACCCGCAGCCAAAAGAGTGTCCTTTAGGAATTCCCATCTTATACAGTCGTAAGCTTTTTCAAGATCAAGCTTTAACAACATCCAGCCTTTTCTTCCCTTCTTTCTCCGCATCGAGTGAACCGCTTCCTGGACTATAACGATATTGTCGGTGCTTAATCTTCCTGGAATGAAGCTTGATTGTGCTGGACTTATTAGGCGAGTCATCATCTCTTTCAACCTCACCACCATAACCTTCGTAACACATTTAAACAACACGTTACACAAACTGATTGGTCTAAATTATGTTACCTTCTCCGGCTTACTCACTTTTGGTATTAGCACCACTAACGCATCGTTTAGCCCATCCGGCATCTCTCCTGATTCAAAAATTCGCAAGACGAAGTTAGCTACAGATTCCCCAACAACATTCCAGCACTCTTGATAGAATATTGGTTGGAACCCGTCGGGACCCGGCGCCTTGTATTTCCCCATGCTTCTTATCACAAGTTCAACCTCGTCCGTAGAAAAAGACCTGTGCAGAGTATTCAAATCCGACTCAGTCAGAGCAACGAAACCTTGTTGAGAGAGTTTATCCACAACTGGTGGAACATCTTCCAAAGAGTAAAGCCGTTTATAGTATGTAACCGCAAGGTTTTCCAATGTTTTTGCGTCTGTAATCCAGTTGCCGTCATCTGATTTCAACATCTCAATACGGTTTCTCCTTCTGCGGATCACCGTCGACGTGTGGAAATATTTCGTATTACGGTCACCCAACGCAATATGTTTCTCTCTCGATTTCTGGAACCAGATCATCTCTTCTTGCTCCATTACCACATCCAGCTCTTTCACAATAGTGTCCTCTCGCACCAGGAGGTCATCTGTCGGATGAGTCTCAATCTGAGCTTGAACTAGCTGTAAATCGCTCATTAGGTTTCCCTTCTTCTGCTGAACATTTAGAAAAACTTCTCTATTCCACTTCTTCAGTTTCTCGCGAAGGCAAAGAAGAGCCTCCGGAGTTGATTTTGATCTGTCCCAAGAAGCTATCATCAGATCCTTAAAACTCTTGTGAAGGAGCCATGCCGCTTCGAACCGAAACGGACGACGCCTAGGGTCCCTTAAAACTGTTGGGTTCAGTTGAACATATAAGGGAGTGTGGTCTGAAGAGCAGAATGATAGATGAGTAACTGTGGCATCTTGCCACCGCAACCGGGCATTTGCACAACATAGTACCCTGTCTTACCTTTTAGCCACGAACATACGCTGTTCCCTACCTTGCTTCCAAGTAAACTGACTGCCTTTAAAGCCCATGTCGATTAGAGATAAATCGCTAATCCACTCGCTAAAAGCCACCGAATCCGGAGATAAGTTTCCGTTTCCTCCGGATCTCTCATCAATACGAATGATCGTATTAAAGTCACCTCCTATAATCAAAGGTCCACTGATACCACGGACCGCATTCTTGAGATCTTCCCAAAGCCCACTCCTTCGGGTAACAGTTGGCGCAGCATAGACCACTACTAGATGCACAGTAACGGAATCTTTAGTTATTGTTGCATAGATGAACTGGTTTGTAGATTTAACAATCTCAACCTCACCAACATCGGTCCTCCACAACAACCAGATACCTCCACTCTGACCACTAGCTTCCTGATACAAACTTGCCCACGATTCTTATCACTTGAATGAATGGTATTGACGATTTGGATATGGACCGAAATAAGCTACTAGCAAATCCGAAACTGGTGGATCGATGGGAGCGTTGAAGGATGCGGAAGGCCTTCAGTATACCCAGCCCTTAGCCAACCTTGGATATGACACACCAAGACGCTGGATTCAGGGGCGTTGAATGGATGTGACGCACCAAACAACAGTTTGCTCACGAAGAACAAAAGAGAACACAAGTTCTCGAAATAGAAAATTCTATTAGAAAAATATCAAAAGTGTTTACAAAATGAGTTTGCTTGAAGAATATAAAGGAGATCGAGTCAAAGAGACTTGATTGTGGCACAGAAAACAATAGCATAAATTTTAGCAAAGTCTAGAAATAAATGTGGTCAAAGTGACCCTTCAAGCCCACATGCAACCCTTCGGCTACTCGGTCCGGCCATGCTCATGTTCGGTCGTTTGGATGATGGTGACAAGGTCGGACTCGTCCGGAAGTGCCAGCATGTGGGTGTGGTCGAGGATAAATTGGCCTAAGTCTGTCTTGAACTGAATGGCAAGTGTTCGGCTGAACGGACCATCCGGAAAGGTCAGCATCCGGTCGAGAAATGGAACTTCTGGACCGTTCTCTAAATCCGTTCGAAGCAAGTGAGTTTTGTTCTGACTCAAATGCTCAGAATGTAATCTTGGTCGAAGTCCCTCGCGGCCCGTTCGAGAAATTGTCACTGGAAGTTGAGATTCAGGCCTTATGTCGTTTTCGGATGTACTCGGGTCGATACGGTAGACAGTTCGGTCAGTTGGCCCCGTCCTGCGGTCGTCCGGCTGGTCCTCACGAGCAACCTCCCTTCTCGGTACGTGCT
>OVBB01000641.1:0-20365 GCA_900406415.1 Isatis lusitanica
GTCCTATTTCGTGGGCATGCTGCCTAGATATGAAATGTTTAACCGTTACTTCAGTCTTTTTTCTCATCAATCTCTGAGAAGGGGATTTTGACCCCAACAGGTTAGACCACCTTTTTTAGGGCAATTCTAAAAAAAACACTTTTATGTTTTTGTCACAAAAATAGCACACTATGATGAAAATGATAAAATAACATTTACTAAAAAAGAAAAATACTATTATACTTTTATTTCTCATTTGCTTCTTCACAATCTTGTAACCTTAGATCCTAAACCCTAAAATCTAAATCATAATTAATGATTAGTGAACCCAAATTCAGTAGTGCTATTATTATCATTTTCACCCTAGTATGCTATTTGTGTGACAAAAACATGAAAGTGTGCTATTTGAGGATAAGTCTTGATATGTCAATACATTAGGCAATTTCATTTTATTCGCGACTGCCCAGGTAGTCGCCACGTTTTATGACTAATTAGCTACAAAATAGCATCAAATTTGCAACTAACAAAAAAGAGAAGCAATTTTGTCGCGAATTTGCGACGGAAAAAAGAGGTCGTAATTTCATCGCTAGCTTGCGACTAAATAACGTCTGCAGCGTACGTAGTCGTAAAACAATTGTCGCTAAAAGTCGTAATATTGCGACTCTTTTGAGACACTTTTCGGCGGATTGCTAAATTGTCAATAGCGACGAGCTTGCAACACTTTTTGGCATGTTGCTAAATTGTTAATAGCGACCAATTTACTACAATAGTGGGTGTTTTGCTAAAATTGTCGGAAAATGAAAAACGTGATATCTTTTTTGGTTGGTACGTACCTAATTTGAACAACTAATTTCATGTAGTCGCCAAATGTAGGCGCTAAATTATGTCTATATAATACACACGAACTCCTCGTTATTCCTCATGACTAAAACATTCAAAAAAATCTCTCCACTTCAAAAACACTTAATTAAAAAAAAATGTCAGGTCATTACAATTATACTAATGGTCAGGAATGGATGTATAACATGTATGTACGATGAGAGGACGGAAAATTTTTCGGCCGAGTTCATCGTGGGGGTGGATCAATTTATGATGTTTGCCAATCGTCAGCCTCTTACGCAGAGTAATGGAGGTAAGTTTATCTGTCCTTGTAGTGTTTGCAAGAACGATAAATTTATACTCGGGAGTAGGATTTGGAAGCACATATATAAGAATAGATTTGTACTAGATTACTATATATGGTATATGCACGGGAAAGAAATTGATACTAGTGTACAAACAAGTTATGTTGATACGACGTGGATAGGTGGGAATTAAGAAGTGGGTAATGACATTGTAGAAGATAGTTATATGGGGAATGATGCATTTCGTAGTAACGAAAATTTTGATAGCTATAAGCCTATAATCAGTTTGATAATAGCTATCAAAATGAGGAAGATTATGGTAGTTATCAGAATGTAGAAGAATCTGTACATAATCATCCACAAAACTTCTACGACGCGTTAGAAGGAGCAAAAGATCCATTATATGAAAGTTGTCGTGAAGGTCAGTCGCAATTATCCTTAGCTGCTCGTGTTATGGAAGATAAGGTTGAGCATAACATGGGTGAAACTAGTGGATTCGATATGTGACATGTTTACAGAGTACTTACCAGAAGGAAACCATGCAACCGGTTCACACTACGAAACAGAAAAATTGATGCGCAATTTAGGCCTCCCATATCACACAATTGATGTTTGCATTAACAATTGTATGATATTCTGGAAAGATGACGAAATGTTAGATAAGTGTAGGTGGTGTGATTCTCCAAGATGGAAACCTAACGAGCAACACCGTAGGACAAAGTACCATATAGTCGTATGTGGTATATGCCTATCACTGACAGATTAAAGAGAATGTATCAGAGCGAGAAGACTGCAGGGGAAATGAGATGGCATGCCGAACACCAAGCAAAGGAGGGACAAATGTCTCATCCATCTGATGCGGCTGAGTGGAAATATTTTCAAGATCAACATCCCCAGTTTGCCTAAGAACCCTGTAACATATATCTTGGATTATGCACTGATGGGTTCAATCCATTTGGCATGACTCATAGTCATTCGTTGTGGCCTGTGATCTTGAATTCATATAATTTACCCCCTGGTATGTGCATGAAGACAGATTACTTGTTTCTTACAATTCTGAATTCTAGGTCAAATCATCTGCGAGGAAGTCTTGATATATTCCTCCGACCTCTTATTGATAAGTTAAAAGAATTGTGGTCCACTGGAGTTGATGCATTCAATGTGTCAATGGATCAAAATTTTAATCTAAAAGCAGTATTGTTATGGACGATAAGCGACTTCCCAGTGTATAGCATGTTATCAGGATGGACCACCCATGGAAAATTATCTTGTCCAATTTGCATAGAAGATACAAAGTCTTTTTATCTACCGAATGGAAGAAAGACGTGTTGGTTTGATTGTCATCGAAGATTTCTTCCCCATGATCATCCACTGAGAAAGAATAGAAAAGACTTTTTAAAGGGAAAAGACGCTAGGAATGAATACCCACCTCAGTCTTTGACCAGCGAGCAATTGTATTCCCGATTGAGTCATGTAAATCCACCTAAAACAAAGGATGTTGGTGGAAACGGTCACGAAAAGAAGAATCCTGGCTTTGGGAAACAACATAACTGGCACAAAGAAAGCATATTTTGGGAGTTGTCGTACTGGAGGGAACTCAATCTGCGACATAATCTCGATGTGATGCATATAGAGAAGATTGTTTTTGACAACATCATGCATACTCTTATGCGTGTGAAGGAAAACTCAAAAGACAACATCCCGTCAAGATTGGATATAGAAAAATTATGTTCTCGGCCACACTTACATATTGATAGTCAGGGTAGAGCTCCTTTCCATACTTACTCATTGACAGACCAAGCGAGAACAAGTTTAATGGAATGTGTGAAGCATGAGGTCAAATTCTCTGATGGTTATGCTTCAGACTTAGCTAATTGTGTTGATTTGGCTAATGCAAAATTTTTTGGGATGAAAAGTCATGACTGTCATGTTTTTATGGTCCTGCTATTTCCATTTATCTTTGCAGAACTCCTTTATCGGAATGTCCATCTTGCGTTATCAGGTACAAATTACTTATATGATATGATAATGTGACACGTCATTATGATTATAGTATTTTATATTGACCATGCAGGTTCAATATATATATATTTAGGGGTTGGAGTATTTTTCTGTGACTTGTGTTCAAGAACGTTGGAGGAAAATCGAATCAAAATGCTAATAGAAAACATAGTTTTAATCCTATGCAATTTGGAAAAGATCTTTCCACCATCAGTTTTCGACTTGATGGAACACTTGCCTATACATCTTCCCTACAAAGCTGAATTAGGAGGTCCCGTGCAATACAGGTGGATGTACCCTTTTGAAAGGTTTTTCAAAAGGTTGAAAGGGAAAGCGAAGAACAAAAGTAAGGCAGCAGGATCAATTGTTCAATCATATCTAAATGACGAGATAGCTTATTTCACAGAGCATTATTTTGCTGCAAATATACGACGGAGATCAAGGTAAATGTTCTCATATAATCAATGATTCACATACATAGATATATGTTATATATTTACTCTCAATTAATGCTCTTAAGTCTTAACTAATTTTTACAGGTCCAGAAGAGGCTAAGAAAGTGAGGTCCCAAAAAATCATGTTGAAGGAGTACCTGATATATTTAGTCATGTTGGTCGTCCAAGTGGGGAAATGCATGAAATCTGGCTTTCGGCGGAAGATTATCAATGTGCACATGCATATATTTTACGAAATTGCGATTACTTTAAGCCATTTGAGAGGTAAAATATGGCATGGCTTAACTTAAGTTTTAACATAATGCTCTTAATTTGTGTTTTTATCATATATATATACGCGTTGGTCTTACACATGCATGCAGTATGTTCGAGGAATTTATTTTTGTGAAATATCCAAATCTTCCAGAGAAAGAACTATCCACGAAAAGAGCTGATGAATATCATTTATGGGTGAAAGATTATATACGTATTTCTTTCTAATATTTATAATTATATACATCTATTTATTAATTATACAACTACATATATGACATTTTCTAACTATATGCAGGTTACTTACTGGAACACCAGTGAATCTTTTCCTATCTAGGTTCAAGAGATCATCCATGGACCCGTGAACAAGGCCAAAACTTGGCCTATCTATTCTACTAGAGGATATGTGTTTCATACGCACACTCACAGTGAGGGGCGAAAGACAGCTAACTATGGTGTATGTGTTAAAGAAGAGAATTATAGTGATCCAGCTGATGAAGCTGATTTTCATGGGATCTTAAAGGATATAATACAAATCGAGTACAAGGGGGTGGTTAATTTGAGAATCATACTCTTTAAGTGTGAGTAGTATAACCTTGTTATTGGTAGAGGTACTCGGCTGAGCAATGGCAGAATTGTTGATGTGCTTTCATCGAGAAAGTATAATAAATACGAACTATTTATTCTAGGTCTGGACATTTTCTTATATTTCTTTTTCAATAGATATATATATATATATTTTTTTTTCCTATTTTAAATTTTAATTATTTATTTTGTGCAGCCTTTCAAGCGGATCAAGTTTGTTATATCCCGTACCCATACACTAAGAAACCAGGGCAATTGTGGCTCAACGTTGTTAAAGTCAACCCCCGAAAAAATATTTCAGGAGAATATGTCAACACCGAACCACCTCTTTTACAACAATAAAATGATGATCTTGTAATGATGACTTCAGTTGAAGATCTCGGAGTCGACAATTTGGTAGCAGGTATAAGCTCAATCAATCTCCATCATGATGTCGGAGATGCAGACCCAGAAGACGAATTCGAAGAAAGTTCATCGTATTGTAGGGATGATGATGACGATGATGAAAAACCATTGTAATTAAATTGTTTTAATTATTATGTTAATTATGTAAAAATCCTTGATTTTATCTTTATTTTATAATTCTGCATAGGCATGAGCATTTTTGACCGAAATCCGAACACAAACTCAAATCCAAAAACCCGAAAAATCCCGATCCGAAACAAAATTTATGTTTACTTATAATGTCTTTTGGTTTTTTTTTTTCCATGATGGGCCTCTTTTATGTCTTCTTAATTGGGCCATTAAATATGTTCTCCCTCATGAGAAAATCATAATATCGATCTTATCTTCTCACCTGCCTCACCTTTTCAGCTACTCACCGACAATTCTCTTTCATTTCAAACACTGAAACCCTTAGCTTTCTCTCCGATCGATGGCCGGTGGAAGAGCTCCGAGGAAAGTAAGAGGGAGAGGTCGAGGGCAAGGCGAACCTCTCGATGGACGAAGGGTGTCTACCTCTTCCACATCTGCAGGAGTCAAGCGGACGCCGCTTCCGATGCAGTACTCCCACTCTCCACCGCCGGACCTCTCTCCGCCACTGCGTGGCCCTGTAAACCCAACGGAGGTGCACGTCCGGAACTTCCCTCCACCAAAGCAGCTGTTCGGCAATAACACAACTCAGTCGATGTCGAATCCTCGGCCGGTTTTGTGAAACTCTATGCAAGGTAAAATCAATTGTTTCTATGATTTCGATTTCAGCAACAATCTCTTGTTAACATGATCATTCATCTCTGCGCACCAATCTTTCAGGTCACATGTCTCGACCACAGGGAACCTTTCCCTTTCATCCTTCGGGTCACATGTCTCCACCACGGCGAACTTCTTCAGGTCCTGCAGATCACATGTCTCCACCACGGCGAACTTCTTCAGGTCCTGCAGGTCACATGTCTCCACCACGGCGAACCTCTTTGGGTCCTTCAACTGACATGTCTCCAACACGGCGAGCCTCTTCTGGTCCTTCAGCTCCAATTCCTCCGCCGCCAGCTGATGATAGTCATCCTTTCGAGGGTCAACACTCCAACCACTATCAAGCCGAGTGGGAAAACGACGGGATTGATGGCAATGTTTATATTGAACCTAATCTCTCCGTAGACCGACTCAACTATATTGACTCCTTGCTAAGGATGCCAAACCGTGAGCAGTGGACAACTACCCTCTCTCTACTAATCCCTCAGCCGCCAAATACCACATGGTAAGTCAGCCGCCAAAAGGTCAAACTGTGACAATTATATGATTTTTGCTAAGTGAGTTTAGAGTTTGATGTTTTATTCTTTCTTATTGGTTTGGAGGTGACGGTGACACCTGACTTTTAAATGGGGACTGCTTAGTTTTTGATTTTTTAGTTTAAAGCTGTATGTTTTAGCCTTGTTCTCAGTTCTGAGATGACTGTTACATGTGTTATCTAAATGGTGAGGGCTTAGTTTTTGATGTAGTTGTTATGGTAATGACTAAGAGATATGAATTCAGTTAGCGTTTCCTTTACTTCTCTGATTTTGATTGTTAGTTCGGTAACTTCTTATGCTTCTTTGCTCTCTGTGTGTGTAGGTTCAACCGTGACAAGGGAAAGTTGGTCCAAAAGACTACAAATATCTGCACCGCCAAATTTGATGGTCCCTACTACAGTTGGACTTGTGTGTCTCGGGACCGAGCGGAGAGATACTTCGTCGCATTTGCGGTTCTATATTTCTTCTATGGTACCTTTACGTAAATGTAGTTTTTTCCCCTTCTCTTTACTAGCTTCACATTCGATTTTTGTATTGTAGAAAGAGCACCACTGGGATCCCTTAATAACAGGGACAGTACAAGCACATTTTGAGGCGATTTTTCAGAGGCAAATGAGAGATATGGTCAGCAAAGTTCACATATCTTGTGTGCGACCTACCTGGATCGACGAGACACTTTGGACCGAGATGTGCACGTACTGGGACACTGACGAAAGTATTCAGAAGAGTCAGACCACATCCGCTTCTCGGAATTCTGACCGTAGAGGTCTTTGGACTCCTCACAAGACCATAACTGGCCAAAAGTCTTATGAACAAATCCACCAAGAAATGGTAACTTACTCAACTTAGCTTCTTCTTTATGTTTTTCTTTCTCTCATTAACTGTTTCTAATTGTTACATTATCAGGACGAAGAACTGCAGAGACCTGTAAGTATTGGTGAACTATATAAGAAAACCCACACAAAACCAGATGGGTCTTACGTTGATAGGAAGTCTAAGTGGATCGGAGAGACATATGAGAAGAACGTGGAAGCGAGGCTGGCGGAGCTCGAGTCAGAAACATCCGATGGGACTTCCAGACCTAAGCTGACCACGGAGGAGTACGACAACATCTTCCTTAGTGTAAGTCTTTCTACAAGAACATGATTTGAAAATTATTTAATACAAAAAATTAAGCATCTGATATTCTATTAAGCATTTGCGGTTTGCTTCTTTTTCTTTTCTAACTCTGAGTTTTTTTGCGTTTACTAGTCAACAGTGATGGATGCAAGAGGCCATCCTTATGGTCTCGGAACACTTGCAGAGTCTTACACCACCGGAAGACGCAGGAATAGTAGATCTTCTGCTTCTTATTACTCGCTCCAAGATAAACTCACACAAGCTGAGGTAAAATTAGAAGAAAATGCTGCTCAAAACGCCCACCTTCAAACTGAGCTCAGCATCACGGGCCAATACCTGCGCCAAAATCACCCCGAATTTGCTAATTTCCATGCTACCCATTCAGGTTCACCTCCTCGTCCATGAGTTTCAAATTGAAATGACTTATCCTGCTTGTGTTTTAAGACTTCTCCTGTTTATGTTATGTTTTTCTAAGACTATTTTGATGTTGTTTGAATAATTTGCCGTTTATGTTGTTTGAATAATTTTCCGTTTCTAAGACAGTTTGTAATGAATAATTTTCCGTTTATGTTTTTCTTAGACCAATAATATTTCTTGTTACATTTCATAAACATTTTTATTACAAACAAAATTACAAAACCAATTAATGAACTGAGAACCCCAAACAAAATAATACCAATAATTTGTTGTGCCCTTTTAATTTTTTTAGTCGTCAAATAGACGCATAGGTTAGTCGCTAAAAATATGTAAATCTATCGCAATATAGCGACTTTATAGCAACTACACCAATTACGACTTCTCGCAAAAGAGTCGTAATATTGGTTGCCATTAAAATGCAAAACAGTCTTTAAATATAGTGACTATGTTGCGACTATTTCATAGAGTCGTAGTATTGGTCGGTAAAGAGACGGGACGCAGTCATTAAATATAGTGACTAAGTTGCGACCACATATTTGTGTTGCAATCTTAGTTGGCACTAAAACGCAAAACAGTCGCTATATGTAGTGACCAATTTGCGACTAAGTAAGTGACAGTCGCAAATTTGCGACTACTTCTCGACTTCTAAAATTTAGCGTCGTGCGATTTGCTTGTTCTAGTTTATGTCGTTTTATAGTCGTAAACAATTTCTTTCTTTCCTTGGCCATTTTGCCAATTTCTTAAAATATTAATATAACGACCCTAAACCCACTCTGGCCCATTTGACTTTAATTGGTTTTGCCACTGCGTTGCATCTGTCTGCGTGGTCGCAAAACCCATCGATTTGTATAGTGATATGCTTATCATATTATATAAAGCTTGGTTTTAAAGTTTAAATTAATAGGATTATGTCATATGGTATTTACTTATTTTAATATTTTGACATGTATGAAATAGAGAAAAAAAATTATTATTATATTTCAAGACAAAATTTCTGAAGCAAAAGAAACAGGAAATTTAGAAGCAAAAAAGGAATACCAAAAAATTAAACATAGAAAATCTTCTTGTCAAATTAGTTATAAAAGAAAACCAAAGAGATAGATATAATGAAATCTCTGAATTAAAAGGAAAACTATATAACAATTAATTGTTTGGTTAATTTTGAAAATAACTAATGGAGAAAGACTTATTAATATTTTATTAAAAAAGAAAACTATTTTAGTCTTCAAACAAAAGAAGAATATATAATTGATAAAAAGGAAAAATTAAGAAACGATTATTATTTTCTTAAAAATACTGCAAATATTTATGATGTTATATAAAGAACTTAGGTATTTCATAATTTACGGATCATAAATATGTTGAGTGCATCGATCAAATTTTGACATATAATCATTTTATTTTGTATTTAAATAAAAAAGAAAATTTTAATAAATTTTAATCGATAAAGAAAGAATAGAAAATTAGATTTCAAATTGTTTATTTGATTCTGTTTTGAATTACAAAAGTTTTAGATTTTAAATTGTTGATAATCAAATTTTAATCTCAAAATTTAAATATATAAATCATATTATATGGGTTACCATGTTGTAGATTTCAACTATTTCATTTTCACATGCGTATCACGCGTGTCCTAATCTAGTATATAATAATAATGCAGGAGAAAATGGTAAAAGAGTTGTCATGAAAAGAAGTAAAATAAGTTTCAAAATTGAAACGAGGACTAGTTCAAGAATTTATAAATCACTTAGATTTTCAGCTCGTATACATCAAATATTATTAGAACTATAGACGGAGTATCGTACTCGCGCAATAACATTTTACATACATCATTATCTTAAACGTATGAGATGGACCTAAACGCTATTGAGCCACATGGAACATCCGGATAAACACATCAGTATTGCACGTAAATTAATTTACTTCAAGAAACATAATTATATATATAAACTATATTTATGGGTTTTTCATAGACCGCAGAAGAACGAGAACTCCCTTTTCTACATATATATAAACTATCGTAGTTAATAACTTTGTTGACCCATCGACTCATTATAGTCAAATCTTCGAGAAGACACATAGCTCGATTCTTTCTCTCTTCACATCATACCAAAACATATATCTTATATCATATCATAATCTCACATATCATATTACATCATTATCTTAAACCTATGAACGTTATTTGGTACATCCACATCGAACTTCCGGATAAACACATCAATGTTGTACGTAATTTCTAGCTAGGGGCAAGGTTCTATAAAAGCCTTAAGAAAATGTCGAACATTGTCTCTCCATACGGAAGTCCTAACACTCAAATAATTGCTCCAAAAATATCAATGAGTTGAAAAGGCTGCTACAACCATGTATTACTTTTCCTCCAGATTATGATTATATTATTAATCTTAATTCTGAGGCTGAGCTAACAAAAGATTATACATGTTTGAGGAAAAGTATTAGAGAACAAAGAGTTGTATCCACAGCTCCAAGAATGCAATCGAAGTATATGGTATTTTCATATAAAACTACACAACGATGAAACTATAATCGTGTATGACAACTAGTGATAATTTTAGAACAAAGATCATTTCTTTCCTCACATTTTCCACTTACACACTCATCACAATTTTCTATCTTTTTTTCTTTGTATTAATTTATTAACCTGTATCTCGATTTTTGTAGAAAAAACTGTGAAATCATCTATACTAAAAATCAATTTCTCTTGCATTTTTTTTTGTTTTTACGCTTTATTTCGTTTTTCACTTCACTTGTTTTAAATTTTTGAATATTTATCTGAATACCATTCACTTTTTATCTCTATCCCGACCATACTAATCTCAAAGCAATTTACAAACTTTGATATTTGTAATTTTTGTTATAACATTTAAAAAATCAATAGCATGACCATGCTGACCAGAGGCAGAAACTATATTCATATAAGGTATAAAATTGTTTTCTCTCTTTTTTTTTAGGAAAAACAAGATTGTTTCCTGGATTCTCAAGAATAAAAAGGTATATTTGGTATCAAAAGATTAGTCAAATTGTACAATAAAACTACTACCATACTTGTTTTTGTTTGCGTTAAAGTTTCCAGCACCATATTGACACGTGGTAGTACCATACTTGTTTATGAAGATATTATTCATTTGATAAGATCATAAGATTTTTGACGGTTCTCTTCTCCTCGACAGTATTATATATAAACCTTAAACTGATCAATAGATATTGCAATTATATATTAAAAGCATATCTTCAAATGACGAAATCAAATTTGTTTCTTGTGGTATCATTTTTTGTTCTCCTCTTCGCTGGTGTTCTTGAAGCCACCGAGAAGAACCTCTCAAATCAACCCGAAGATTTTCTTCATTCCGAAAATCCGCTCAAAAGATCTGTTGATCAACCGCGTGATACAAGACGGCGCATCCCACACTCGACACCTAGTCACAAATCATTGTGGCCTCAGGTTCGAACCAGTGTCAATATAAATTTATGGTTATCATCACAACATTTGGTTTATAGAATGTTACCTAAGAACACTCCGATTCCACCATCGGGACCTAGCAGAAAAGAAAGCCCTAAGACACCACCGGCCAGTACAAATTTGTGGTCATCATCACATCGTCTGGTTCCATCGGGACCTAACAGAGAAGAAAGCCCTTGGACACCATCAAAACCTATAACCTGAGTTCTTATCATCTTGAATGAATGAGTTAGTGTTAAAAATGAATGAAATACAGTGCGTCTGTTATGCTAAATTATATCAATAATAATAATCAGCCAGCATTTCGCTAAGTATGTGTTATGTTAAGGTTCAATATTATACTACGTGCCTTAATAAATAGTACAGTATTGATTATTTTGATCTTGTCGGTTACTTTGAGGAAATATGGGTTTAGAAGATTTATTGTCGAATAGTTTGGTCCGTCATATCTATTGTATGGGTTTGGGTGATGAACGATGAATCCAAATTATCCAATGAACATTTGATAGACTTGTAATGAATTTGACAAGAACCCAAACAACATATATTGTAAGCACAACAGAGACAAAGACTCGAGTAAGTTCAGAGACAAAGACTCTAGTAAGCTTGGGCGTTCGAGTAACTGTTCGGTTCGGGTTCGGGTCCATTCGGGTTTCGGGTTTTCGGGTTTGAAGATTTAGAACCCATTCGGGTATTTTAGAATTTCGGTTCGGGTTCGGGTTCGGTTCGGTTCTATTCGGGTTCGGGTCGGGTACCCGAAAATTTATTAAAAAATAAATAAAAATTAGTTAAATTTAAATTTAAATCATTTAAATTTGAAAATATAGCTAAAATTTTCATTTATTCTATTTATTTTTGATATTTTAGTTATTTTTTTATCTAAAAGTAATTCATATACTTGGATTTATAATTATAATTTAGGATAAATAAACTATATCAAGTCTAAATATTATTGATATTTTAGGTATATAAATGTATTCCGGTTATTTCGGCTATCCATTTGGTTCTCGGTTCGGATCGGGTTCGGGTTTTCGGATATTAAAATTTAAGACCCGTTCGGGTATTTTACAAATTTCGGTTCGGGTTCGGTTCTATCTTTTTGGTTCGGGTTCGGGTCGATTTTTCGGGCTCGGGTTTTATGCCCAGGCCTAGACTCTAGTAAGAAGAAAATACTACATATTCAAAAAAAAAAAAAAGGAAGAAAATACTTTTTATTCAGGTTTTCAAATTTCAACTTAACATAAATCCAGAGTCGTGCTCAACGTTGTAAAAATAAGGCAAGAGCTTCAGACCCCACCATTTTTAATCAAAATTTGGGACCCTTTTTATACAAAACACTATAGTAGTTTATGGAGTATGAATTTATATATATATATATATATATATATTATGTATATATAGAGTTTGGTTGTTTATATTGTTTTTCTTTACATTTTAGTTTGCCATATTTCCATTTTGAAATTTCTTTTTATAAGGAATCTTTTTTATAAACATTTTAATACGTTAACAAGTTTTGTTAAAAGAAAAAATCTTGAAAAAAACTCTTGTTTTAAATATATATATATATATATAATATGTATATATAGAGTTTGGTTATTCATATTGTTTTTCTTTACATTTTAGTTTGGCATATTTCCATTTTGAGATTTTTTTTATAAGGAATCATTTTTATAAACATTTTAAAACATACACAAGTTTTGTTAAAAAAAAAAAGAAATTCATTAAAAAATGTTTTTTTAAAAGAAAATTTGCCTTCGGTACCTATAAGTGTAGGTCCGGCACTGCATAGACCTTTACAGAGCTTTGCATAAACAAGATAAGATAACACGTCACTAGTGGGACGTGATCACACAATCCTTTAAAGAATCAAAACGGTTGTGCAGCTAGACAGATTTGTTTGTGTTCATCGTACACACGGTTCGTTTATGACTCATCTTTGACTGAGCTGTGATACGGTCTTGTGTAGAAGGACTGGGCACAAGTACTCATTACTCGCCGATTACTCGTGATTCGCCCCGTATCTACCTCGTTCGAGCAAGTACTCGCCTTGTGCAAGTCGGGTAACAAGTCGAAAAATTCTAATACTCGTAAATACGGGATAAGTATCAAGTAGCGTTTTTTTTCCGGATACTCGTCCCGTTCGAACTTGCCTCGTCTTTTTTCTATAAACAATTTAATTCAAAATAGTCTTATGATGTATAATTTATTTTTCATTAGTAACAAATCTACTAATTAAAATGGAAAAACAACGGTTAGAAAAAACTGTATGTTATTTTGGATGTTTTGAAACATGGATAGTTGATATACTAAGATTTTAACAAATTTGTTTAAGTATTTATGTTATTTTGTTCAAATATTTGTTTAATAAATTAGCAAGTCGCAAGGAAAAGCTTAATAAATTAGCAAGTCGCAATCCAATGCTTAATAAATTAACAAGTCGCAAAGCAAGACTTAATAAATTAGCAAGTCGCAGGACAATGCTTAATAAATTAACAAGTCACAAGGCAAGGCAAGGTAAGTAGCTTGCGAGTCGGCCAATTTTTGGCAAGTACTCATGACTGCAAGTACTCGTCCGTCACAAGACAAGTAACAAGTCGACTTCCGTAAAAATTGAACGTGGCAAAGTGGGTCGCGCCGAAAAGTCCGGATACCCGCCCCGCGCCCAGACCTAGTGTAGATGAGGAGAGCTGCAGGTGGGCTTGATCTTTGATATTGCTGTTGGGTTTGTGGCAAGGCCCAATAGTGTTTGATAGAGCAGCGAGCAAAGCTTCTGAACTTATTGGAATCTTTGTCTCCGTTTTGCTTACATATATGACCCGGTTTTTGATATGCATGCAAAATATTGTATATTCGTTTAACTTAGAAATACGATCCAGTTTCATCCAAAAATATAAGAGAGATTTGGTAAAATTTGTCAAAAATAGAACATTTGTCCACATACACTTTTTTTTTTTTTATAAAAACTTGACTATATTGTTCTTTAAATAAATCTAATAAATTCAAAATAAATACTTTTACAATCCAGATAATATAAGAAAAAACAAAACATTAGAATATACACTTATGAGATTATATTAACATTTTTTTTTGAAAATTAAAATTTAAAATGAAAGATAATTTTCTATTCTACCAACCGTATAATTCATATTCTACCGTCTACAGAGTGCTAGAATATGTTTTCTACGGTTGCTATATCTTCTACCAATCATAGAACATATTTTATACTGTTTTTTCTATAGTCTACCAATCGTAGAATATGAATTCTACTGTTTACTATACGTTCTATGATTCAGTCAGATTTGGTAGAATACATTTTCTACCATTTTTTTTGTATTCTACGGAGTATGTAATTTATATTATACTGTTACCGCTTTGTTCTACTATCCAGAGAATAGCACTTTCACCATTCTTTCTATGTTCTACCGCTGGTAGAATACATATTCTACGATAATCTAAGAAAATCTAGGAAATATAATAGCAAAATATTCACTGTATATTTTCAAATCTTTTTAATTAATTGTTTTTCCAACTTAAAAATCTAAAATTATAACAAAATAACTGACTTTAATTTTATTTATTATTTATTTCATAATTATTGTTCTTCACTAAAAAATTATAAATTATAAATAGTATAATTTTATTATTTTAATATCCAACAAATATTTTTTCTCTTTTTAACAAGAGAGTTTTATTAGACAAATATTATTTTTATATATAAACTATTAATTTATTAATTCGATCTTTTTAATTTATATAAAGTGGGATATAATGGGATTTTATAAAATTAAATATGTGTTGTGAAAAATAAATAATATAACTTTTTTTTAATTATCAATAAAGAGAGAGATTATAAAAAAAATTTGTTTTTAATTGATAAAGAGAAAAGAGAGAAATAAATAAAAAGGAATAAATAATTAAGTTTTCAATTAATAAATTATTTTTAGGGTTATAATTGGATTAAAAAATAAGTAAAGTGTAAGGGGCAGATCACACTTAAAAAAGTGTAAAAGGACAAATGTTCCATTTTTTTTATCCGTTTTAGCAAATCTTTCAAAATATAATTTATCCAACGAAATAATTAACTTGCTATATGCTTAGAAAAAAAATCATACACTATTTTAGAGAGGTTAGACCACTTCTGACGAAAAAAATAATAAATATCTTCTTTTTTTTTTGAACACGAAAATATCTTCACATATTAAATAAATAGAAAATAAAAACAGGAAATAAAGATAAAATCCATTATCAATTTTTCTTTTAAATATTCCTTAAAATATTTTACTAAACACAAATGTTTTTATTATTAGTTAGCTTTTAAAAAAGTATAAAATTTAATTATTTAACGTAATCATATTAAAATTTAAAGATATTCAGCAATGGTTCTTAGTGCATGTGCATTAGTGAATTTTTTTAGAGTTATAAAAAAAAATAGTTTTTTAAGTCGAAAAAAGAAAAACTTAAAATCAGTCTATTACGTGTCGTCATATAATGAACCCGAAAAAAATTTGAGAGAAACAATGAGCGAGAGGGAGAAAGGCGATACGGTGGCGATTGGGAGTGGAGAACAAGATACGAACATGGAAGACGTCGGTTTGAAAGGGAGACCACCAGATTCACCGGGTTCCTGGGTGCAGAAGGTCAGGGGCAACAGTGGGTGTGGTATGGCAATTCCGGAGGAAGTATTGGATGATGAGTTTGTTGCAGCTAGAGTCTCGCTGGAATTCCCCGATGGAGAGGATGGAGAACCAGTTATTACGATAGGTGAAGATGTGCTTACAGCGATGAATGGATTATGGAAACAGTGTATGATCGTAAAAGTTCTAGGCCGTAACATCTCTATCACGGTGTTGTCTCGTAAGTTGAAGGAATTATGGAAACCGGTTGGGAGGATGCACGTCATGGATCTCCCTCGTCAGTTTTTTATGGTCCGATTTGAAAAGGAAGATGAGTATGTTGCGGCGCTGTCCGGAGGGCCGTGGAGGGCGTTTGGTAGCTACCTTCTCATCCAAGCTTGGTCACCAGACTTTGATCCTTTGCGAGATGAGATTGTCACCACGCCGGTCTGGGTTCGCCTTGCTCACATTCCGGTGAACTTCTATCATAGGTCCATTCTTATGGGGATCGCAAAGGGTTTGGGAACTCCGGTGAAAGTGGATCTCACTACCCTGAATTTTGAACGAGCACGTTTTGCTCGAGTTTGCGTGGAAGTCAATTTGAAGAAACCACTCAAGGGAACAGTTCTAATTAATGGGGAGAGATATTGTGTGTCGTATGAAGGGCTGAATACTATATGTTCAGTATGTGGGATTTTCGGTCATCTAGCTCACAATTGTCCCCGTGTGCAAGCTCGAGCTGTTATTACTGGTGTTGCTACAGCTAGCCCGGTGCGGGAGCCAGAGGTGGGCAGGGAAGTGGCTTCCCCATCGAGGGAGCAGGAAATGGCTACGGTTCCAAATGTGGAGGAGGAGTTCACGCTGATCCGGAGGGGAGGCAGAACATCGGATACTCGCCGGGGGAAGGAAATCGTAGGGACGCCAAATGGCGGTGGGAGCGGTGGAAAAAAATCACGAGAATCTGGGAGAATATTGGATTTGGAAAGATCTGCAATATCGGAGAAGATTGTGATATCGAACAGTTTTGGAAAGTTGGGTGAAGATAAGGAGAGTGCGGGTTTAGAGGAGGATATTCAGAGAAAGGAGGGAAATAAGGAAAATGCAAATCCTGGAACCAATATTTCAAATCCCACGCGTGCTATGCAATCTAAGGGGGTAGTGTTTGGGTCTAGTGGACAAAGAACGGATCATGGCCCACAAAATAGAGGGAAGGATAAAAGGATGGGCCCATTGAAGGGATTCACTAATCATCAGTCCAAGTCTCTGCAAAAATTAGCTGGGCCTGGACGAGGCTTAATCTTTGGCCCATTACGGAAAGAAGTTGAGCTCTCTGCGAATGGTAAGAGACTTCGAGTGGAGAAGGAGAATCAGGGAAGGATGGGTGGTGTCTATGTCATGGATTCTGCTCGGGAGAGACTTGCAAGCGACTCAGGACCGAGCCGGCAGGCACCAAGCGTGGATATCTCGATGGAGACGGAAACTCATACGGTGAGTCCGGAGATAGTTGCGAGTGTGAGTTCGGTGGCGGAAGTGGCTACCGTTTCACTTGAATAATGGGTCGCCCCGGTTGTTCCGTTTACAGATTATTTAAGAATGATGAATCTCATCCTTTGGAATTGCCGGGGGGCGAATAAACCCAACTTTAGAAGGTCAATCCGTTATCTACTAAAAAAGTTCGAAACAGATATGTTAGGCATTTTCGAAACTCATGCAAGTGGTGATAGAGCGAGCCGAATATGTCGCGGACTGGGTTTTGAAAACCATTTTAAGGTCGATGCGACTGGTCAAAGCGGAGGTCTATGGTTGCATTGGCGGTCTGGAATTGGTGAAGTTGAAGTGCTAAATTCCTCCGAACAGTTTATCCATGCTCGAGTAATAAACGAAGCTGAATCCCTCAACGTCATAGTTGTCTATGCGGCCCCAACACCGGCTAGGCGGAGAGGCCTTTGGGATCAACTGCGGACTTTGATTCAGAGTGTGACAGGTCCTGTTATGATTGGCGGGGACTTTAACTCTATTGTGAGGATTGACGAGCGATCGGGTGGGAACGGTCGTCTCTCTCAGGACTCGTTGGAATTCGGCGACTGGATCAATGATCTTGCATTGATCGATATGGGTTTCCGTGGTAATCGCTTTACGTGGAAACGGGGAAAAGAAGAGAGATTTTTTGTGGCTAAACGTCTTGACAGAGTGCTCTGTTGTGCACAGACTCGATTGCAGTGGCAAGAGGCTACAGTGACTCACCTCCCCTTTTTAGCTTCTGATCATGCGCCTCTATATGTCCAACTATCACCAGTGATGGGAGGAAATCGTAGGAGACGCCCATTTCGTTTCGAAGCGGTTTGGTTGGAACATCAAGGTTTCAAGGATCTTCTTTTGTCTTCGTGGAATAGAAGCATTGATACTCAAAAGGCTCTTTCGAACCTAACAAATGTGTTGAAGCGGTGGAATAAAGAGGTGTTTGGTGAAGTTCAAGTGAGGAAGGATAAGCTGATTTCGGATATAAAGAAAGTTCAGGAAATGATTGACCAGAACAGTACAGATGAACTTCTGCGAAAGGAAGAGGATTTACTCCGGGAGTTTGAGGTAGTTCTTGAGCAGGAGGAAACTATATGGTTTCAGAAGTCAAGAGAGAAGTGGATTGTCCATGGTGATAGGAGTACTAAGTTCTTTCACACAGCCACAGTTATCCGCAGAAAGAGAAATAAAATCGAAATGCTGAAGGACGATGAAGGCAGGTGGATCACAGAGCCGTTGGAGTTGGAGAAGTTTGCCATCACGTATTTTCAGCGTCTCTACTCCTTAGACGATGTGGAGGCTACAGTGCCCACTCTTCAGCGTAAAGGTTTTGCTCGGTTAAGCAGGGAAGAGTTTGCGGAGCTTGATCGACCTTTTACTGCAGGGGATGTTGAGAAAGCGATTCGGGGGATGGGTCAGTTTAAAGCGCCAGGGCCGGATGGCTTCCAGCCGGTTTTCTACCAACGCTGCTGGGATGTAGTTGGTGACTCTGTGCTACGTTTTGTTCTTGAATTTTTCCGGACAGGGATTCTGCCGCCAGCGACAAATGATGTCCTCGTAGTGCTCATTCCGAAAGTTACTAAACCAGAAAAGGTAACTCAGCTACGCCCAATCAGTCTGTGTAATGTTTTATTTAAAACTATCACAAAAACGATGGTGGGAAGATTAAAAGGTGTGATTAATAAGTTGATTGGGCCAGCACAGACTAGCTTTATTCCGGGTAGACTGAGTACGGATAATATAGTTGTTGTGCAAGAAGCTGTTCATTCCATGAGACGTAAGAAAGGAAAACGTGGCTGGATGTTATTAAAGCTTGACTTGGAGAAAGCTTATGACAGAATAAGATGGGATTTCCTTGAAGATACACTGTCTGCCGCTGGGCTGTCTGATATATGGGTGAATTGGATCATGAAATGTGTTGCGGGGCCTGCTATGAGTCTCTTATGGAATGGAGAGAAAACAGACTCCTTTTCACCACTTCGTGGGCTTCGACAAGGGGATCCTCTTTCTCCGTATTTATTTGTTTTGTGTATGGAGCGTTTGTGTCATCTGATTGAGGATGAGATTGGGAACAAACGGTGGAAACCAATCAGCTTATCTCGGGGAGGTCCGAAGCTATCACACATGTGTTTTGCGGATGATTTAATCTTATTTGCAGAAGCTTCAGTCTCTCAGATCCGTGTGATTCGCAGTGTGCTTGAGAAGTTTTGCGTGTCTTCAGGGCAGAAAGTTAGCCTAGAAAATTCAAAGATCTTCTTCTCAGCAAATGTTTCTCGGGAACTTGGAAAAGCGATTAGTGATGAGAGTGGGATAAAATCGACCACCAACCTGGGTAAATACTTAGGAATGCCCATTTTGCATAAAAGGATTAACAAGGAGACATACGGTGAGGTAGTGGAGAAAGTTGCTTCCCGTCTCGCTGGTTGGAAGGGGAGTACGCTCAGTTTGGCAGGGCGAGTGACATTAACACGATCTGTTCTCTCTTCCATACCGGTGCATTCCATGAGTTCCATACGATTGCCGGCTCATACAGTAAATCGGTTGGATGCTCTGTCTCGTTCCTTTATATTGGGTAGCTCGAATGAGAAAAAGAAGCAACATCTGGTTGCTTGGAGTAAAATTTGTTTGCCTAAAAGAGAGGGGGGTTTAGGCATTCGACGGACCTGTGAAATGAATAAAGCAATGCTTGCAAAAATGGGATGGAGAATACTACATGATACGAACAGTCTTTGGGCGAAAGTGGTGCGAAGTAAATACAAGGTTGGTGACGTCAAAGATCGGTCTTGGATGATAGCGCGTGGGAACTGATCCTCAACTTGGCGCAGTATTGCTGTGGGTCTGCGAGATGTGATATCAAGAGGGCAGAATTGGGTTATTGGGGACGGTCGACAAATTCTGTTTTGGAGTGACAAATGGCTGAACAACGAACCTCTTATAGCCGGCGCAACTGAGAACATCCCGAATGAGCTTAAACATTTACGTGTTCGAGATTTATGGGTTGACTGTCGAGGCTGGGATTTTGCAAGAATCAGTCCGTTCATCACTGAAAGTCGAAAGCTGGAGTTAACTGCAGTAGTTCTGGATAATATCACCGGAG
>OVBB01000642.1:0-20356 GCA_900406415.1 Isatis lusitanica
GACGAAGACTCTGTGATTGGTTTCTAGTTGTTGTAAGAAAAGTTTTTCAAGACAAGATCAGGCTACACAAGGTCGTGTTTAGTGACGTTTTATTACTATAAAAGACACAATGGAGAGATTTTGAAGACATAAGAGGACTCAAATCACAGTATGAATCATGCTCAACATACTGTCAAGTTCATTGAGGAACCAAACAGAAGAGTTTAATTCACCTTTGGAGATTAGTCTCGAATGAGAAATCCCATGTATTGTTGAAAGAGAATCTTTTGTTAAAGTTATAGACCCCACGCATGTGTAGTTGCATTTTCAAGAACTCAAGTGACCAACCAATCAGAGAATGGACCAGTTGGTCGGGAACCAAAAACTGTCCCATCCCCTTTATATTTTTGCTTGAACCCCTTTGCACTCTATCTCTGATCTTTAAAATGTTTCTTTGATATATTCTCCAATGTTTTTAACATGGTTGGTCCATGTCTAATTTCAGGAGAATTACCAAGGATGAAGAAGAAGAGGATGGGACATCTATTGGAGCAGGACCCAAATCACCTAAGGTACCCAACCCTCTCAACCAACAGAGACGGGATCGTGAAGCTCGTGAAGCTCGTGAAAGGGAGCAACTAGAAGCTCAACAGCAAGGAGGGGGAGTAGTAGCCCAAGCTCATCAGAAAGTAGAGGGAGGAGAAGCTGAGGAAGTCCTACCTCAGAGAATATTACCGGTAGGTAGTCGTTTTATACTAGCAAATTGAGTGAAGCTTCTTTAATTGATATTAATTTATACTAACAAAGGCAGGAGAAAAGAAAAAGTGGGAGGTAACAGTTCTGGTAAAAGGTCAAGGAAGAAGACACGATCTTGGGCTTGGGAGCACTATACAAGGTGGGAAAATGACTACGACAATGTCGACAAGTGTAATTGTAATTACTGCGGGAAAGAGATAATTTGTGCAATCACGTCTAGGACCTCTAATCTAAAGAAGCATATACTGGCCTGCAAAACATTTTTGGCATATGAAGCTGCTAAGAAATTCCAAAAACAAACCGTGATAACTCATGGTAAGGATGGGAATATGACTTTGGGTAAGGTCACTGAATAAGTCTTTCATAGAACTACCAACGAGATGATTGTAGTGGCTGAGTTACCAATGGCGTTTACAGAAAGTGTTGCTTGGAGACATTTCTGCTCACAACTTCATTTGTATCAACCTGGATGTCGGAAAACATGCACAAAAGAAATTGTGGGCATGAACGTTTCAAGAAAAGAAGAGATGACGAAAATTCTTGGGAAGAAAAAGCAAATGTTTTCTTGAACTACAGATAATGGGTTGCTCCCCATACTGCATCTAGTTATATGGCTATAATAACTCATTTTATTGATGCTAGTTGGACGTTAAGGAAGATGGTCATAGGTTTCAAGAATATTCCTGATCATAAAAGTGGAATGATTGCTAATGTTCTGCTAATGTGTCTTGCAGAGTAGGATATCAAACAAGTATTTTTCATTACAGTGGATAATGCTACAACAAACACTTCAACTCTAGAGAAGTTCAAAGAAGGATTCACAGTACATGGTGATGATGCGTCGGTTTTGAAAGGTGATTACTTGCATATCATGTGCACTATTTACATCTTAAATTTGATCGTGAAGGAAGGTTTGATGGAGATAAATGACAGTTTGTCTGCTATTCGTAATGGTATAAGTTATATAAGTTTTTCAACACCAAGGTTCAAGTCGTTTGAGTTTCGTGTAGAAACAGGAAATATGACAAGGGGAAGTCTACCACTAGATGTTTCTACGAGATGGAATTCAACATATATCATGTTACAACAAGCTTTAAAGTTCATAGTGGCTTTTGAGAAGATGGAGGCTGAAGATAAACAATACAATGACTACTTTATGGAAATTGTTAAGGGGAAAAAAAGGACTGGATCACCAGGTAGAAGTGATTGGGAAGCAGTTCAAAGGTTAGTTCACTTCCTTATCATTTTCTACAGTTCAACACTGATTTTGTCAGCTTAAACTTCCATCACCGCACACACGATCTACAATGAGATAGTCACCATTACTAGAAATATTAGTAAGATAAGCAGTACTCCAGGTCCTGATGAAGAATTCAGGAGCAAAGCCATCATTATGATGGGAAAGTTACGCAAGTATTGGAATCCGTTATGGGAACCGGTAGTGAATGATAAATCTCAAACCTGTGAAATAAAAAAGTTGTTTATCATAGCAAGTGTTTTTGATCCAAGGAAGAAAATGCGGTTTGCTAAAATCTGTTTTGGAAAGCTTTATGGCAAAGAGAACCTTGAGTTTGGTCTTCTTTCATAATCGATATCAGATATCTTGAAGGATTTGTACGAAGAGTACAGTGGTTTTGCTAGAAAAAGTGGTAGTGGTGGGTGTGTTAACTCTTCACAATCACAAGGAGCATTGTCTTCTCAGTCACAAGATCAAGTTAGAAGTGAAGATATCGAGAGAAATGTTTTAGGTAATGGGATTAGTTATGAAAGAATGGATAATTTGTACGAAGAACTTGTACAAGAATCAGGGACTCAAGAATCAACTAATGAGCTGGAGGGCTCAAAAGGTATGTCATGTTTAGATTACGATGTCTTATCATAGTGGAAGAAAACAGTGTTAAGTTCCCTGTAACTGTCACAAGTTTCCCGAGATATACTTGCAATTCAAGTGACTTCAATGACATCAGAATTTTGCATTTAGCACTAGTGGCAGAGTGTTAGATCCAAGTAGGAGCTGTTTGATGCACTACATGATTGAAGTATTGATGTGCACAGAGAAATGGTTGAAATGTGAAATTCGAATGAATGAAAATGGTGTGTTAACAATTTAACAAATGCTTTCACCTGTTGAGTTGTAAGATGATCTTATGAGAAGTAATTTCCTTCTTTTGAATTCCTTTTAATACGATTTAATGAGTTTGATTTGGGTCGTATGAGCTGATGTTAATATGTTTTTTTCATTTTCTTTCAGAGCATGATCCTGAGTTCAACACACAAGGACCCTAAGAGACTAAGAGTGAGCCATTGAGGTGAGTAATTCTAAACTTTGCTCCTTTAGAATTTATATGATTGACATTTGTTTTATCATTTTTATTTGTGTAATATGCGATATATCATCTCGTCTCATGTATATAAGGAAGACTAGAGAGCAGTGAAGATTGAAAAGTAAACGAAATTTGGTGTCATGTGATCTGTCTTCATCAAAGTCTCACACATTTACCATTTTTGATGGACTCTATTACTCTATTAGTTTGGTTACTCAGCTTCACAAGTATGTTTTATTTTGTTTCCTTATTTTTAATTGCAATCTGAATTGTGTTTCGTGTGTTATGGTCAAGTACTTTGGAATTAGGATTTGAACTTTGTTTTAAACGATGTTTGGATATTATGGTTATATTTTGGATATTTGGTTATCTTCAGGTATGAATGGTTACATTAGAAGCGGAATCGAACTATTTTCTGATCTAAAACGGTTATAACCGATCCGATCCGAAACCGATAAAAATCTACCCGAAACCGATCCGTAAGTATGCAAGTACCTATTGGATATACATTTCATGTAACCGAAAAAACTGGAACGGATCAGATCTTATCCAGAACCGACCCGAATACCCGAAATTCGAAGCCTATTATAATAATAGGAATGGAAGCTCGAGAGACAAAGCAGAACTTGAGCCAAAATAGTAAAATGGGCCAAAGTCTAGAATTTTCTTTTTGGTAAACCCGAAGTCAAAAGTTAAGACCAGAAACACGAACCTCACTTCACTTTGATGTATGCCACTCTCCCTAGATCTGGTTCGTAGGGTTTTACTGTTTCAGTTCTCGTCTTCATCTTTTGGTAGTCTCTGGTTGCGACTTGCCAGGAGTCTTTAACAAGCACAGTTTCTCAATGGAGAATCAAGTTGATAATAAGTTCACTTGGGTGCTTAAATATTTCAACTCTTCGGAACTCTATATCAAGTCTAATAAATTCGTCATCGATTGCTGCAAATTGTAAGAAGAAAACTTGTTGTCGTCCACTTTAAATTTATGATGACATAGATTCATCTGCAGTTTTTTTTTTCTTGCAGGCGTCTTGGGGCGTATCACAGTCTTACTTATTTTTCTCTGCATTTGTTCGCTACTGATCTTCAAGATTTGCCTTGTGGATGGAGGAAACATACAAAACTTCGCCTAACTCTTGTAAATCAACATTCCGAAAATCTTTCCAGACAGAAACGTAATTTCTTTCTACGCTCACTGCTTATTAAAGGAAAGTTTCAGAATTTATGATCAGTTCGTGATTTTTCAGAAGAACAGCACTGGTTAGATAAAAATAATAGTGTCATCAGGTTTCGTGAAATGCTTCCCATTACCGAACTTCATGCCAAAAAAGGTGGGTTTCTTGTGAACAATGAAGTCAAGATTGTTGCGGAGATTAAAGTTATCGAAAACGTTGAGGACTCTCAACCTCTGAAAAGGACAAAGCTGAATGGTGATAGTGGGTTGTCTTGTCATGTTCACAAGGAAACTTCATCGGTAAAGGAATGCATGAATGTCAATGGGTTTCAAGTTCTTCCTTCACAGGTAAGAAGCTCATAAAGAATCAATAGTCTTTCATTAGATCGCTAAACTGATATCTCTGGGTTTCAATATCATAAGACGTTATGGTTTAGTTTTCTTTGTTGTTGATTTTGGGACAAGAGGTGATTTTCCTGTTTTAAACTTATGAGTAGAACAGTTCTTAATACAGAATAAAGAATGGATCTTAAAACTCTGTCTATGGGTATATGCTAAGAAGTTCAAAAAGATTCAATACTTGTCTGTTTATGGATTATAAACTGATATATCTGGATTAACGTTATGGTTTAGTTTTCTCTGTTGTTGATTTAGGCACAAGAGGTGTTTTTCTATTTTTTTCTCTTTTGAACTTATGAGTAGAATAGTTCTTAATACTGAAAAAAGAGTGATCTTAAAACTCTACTATTCTGTTTACGGGTATGTGTATAAATGTGGGTTTATACTTGATTCTTCATTTTTCAACTACAGGTGGAATCTGTGAAACGTATATTTGAGAGACACCCAGACATGGCACTAGAGTTCCGAGCAAAGAGCCAACATCTAAGGACATCATGCATGAATGTCCTCCTCAACCTAATCGAGACGCTGTGCCAGTCATTGCAAGACCTGTCCATTGATGATTTGGGCCAAGCAGAGAAAGCACTAACATACTTGAAATGTTCAGGCTTTAAGGTGGATTGGTTGGACCGTAAACTGGAGGAAGTAAGGGAAAAGAAGAACGAAGAGCTGATGGTGAGGCTCGAATGCAAGAATTACAGGAAAAACTGAAGGTTATTAAGCAGAAGTTCTTAGACGTACAAGCTATTCTGAAGGAGAAGAGCGAAGAGTGGAAGGATTTGAGGAAGAAGGGATCAAGCATACATGCTCTGCTAGAGAAAGAGAAGGCAAAGGTATTCGCCGCCAGAGCTCCAACTCTAACGTTGGATGATGCTGTCTGATGAGGTGATGACACTTTAGACAACTTTGGTTAGGTGTGTTCTAGTGTACTGTATGCTCGTTTGAGTCTACGTTTCAAAGTTAGCTTCTTAAACTTAGAAGCTAAAGAGACCTCTGTCGGAATTGTAAGTTCACATGTTGTAAAGAACTTTTTTTTTTGTTAGGACTCGGTAGGATTTTGTAACTTAAGTGAAATTTTTTTATATATATTTTAGACGTCTCATTCAAGAATTTGTTATAGTATAGCTATTAAATGTAATATTCCAGAAACTAGCCAAGCTTGTCGACTTTCCCGACCGTTTTGATTTTTAACGATTTTCTGATCGTTTTTGAATTTTCAACCATTTTCATTTTCGTGAAAATTTTGTTGGAAAAAAAAAGATTTTTGACTGATTTTTCCATTATATAACTGGGAACTCAGGGTACAGCTACATGAGAAGTTTCATGCCGGCTCTGCACACACAAAACTTTGATCTCTGCTTTCAGATACACAAAACTTTCTTAACGGTTTTAAACCACACAAAATCTTTGTTTCTGCCTTAAATTCCATAATCGTGTAATCTGCACCTAAATCGTGTTAAAATCAAAATTAAACCAAATGCCCAATTAAAATCAGGTTTACAACCACTGATTTCACTGATTAACCGTCATAAAACCTTTAAACCAAAATTATTCTCTTGAACCGAAATTGAAACCGTTAAACCAAAAAAAAAAACTAAATTGAAAAACAAACCAATAAACCCGATTCTCTCTCCCCCAACTCGAAAATCATCGTTGACAGAAAAAAAAAAATTGAAAACCCTCTCAAGAACACCAAATTTTCTCTCGAATCGAATCATTGGTAGGATGAGGTCGAAATCGATTCTACGCGTAACCCAGTCTGCTGGTTCGTCGGCTTCATCTAGAGTCGCCGAGATCCCACCACCGAAGATCTGTTGGTGTGGTCACACAGTTGTGGAGCTAAAATCAAAGAGTTCACGCAATCTAGGTCGAATGTATTATCGTTGTTCATATGCTGCAGATAATCAGCTACTTTGATATAATATTTTGTTTTGCCCACAAAATTTGATGCCCATGATTATGAAACCTTTTGATTCATGATTCTGTTTATGGTATTTGTATTAGTTGATAAATGATGGCCATATTTTCAAGTGGGTCGATGAAGTTTCTGGTGATTTGAAGTAAAAAATGCTTGAAGAAGAGCTGCTGCAAATGAAGCAGATCATGACTGAGAGTATAAAGTATGAGAAAAAGAAGCTTGAGCAGATGGGAATTGAGGTCGAAGAGAGACTGACTGAGAGGATTGAAATAGAAATAGTGAACACAAAGAAAGGAATTTGGAAGGCATTGTGTATTGTAGTTGTCGTTGGGGTTGTTATCATGGTTGGCTTTGCAAAGCTGTTTGGTTAGTCTATCTTAGGTTATGTGTTCACTCTCTTTGGGGTTGTGATGCATTTTGCTTGAAATTAGTATTTTGAATCTCTTTGTTTATGTTGAATCTCTTTGTTTATGTTGACTATATTTGTTTATCTACTCTCTTTGTTTATGTTGAATCTCTTGTTGATGACTCTATTTTTTTATCTTGACTCTCTTTGTTTAAGTTGAATCTTTTTAGGGTTGGAGTTGTTTATCTTTTCCAATATAAAACACCATGACTGTCTTCATACTCAAATACCATGACGTAAAGAGGAGCTAAATGTTTTGAGTTGGGGTTGAAACATACTCATATACCATGACGTAAAGAGAAGACATTCATGACTGAAAGCTAAACACCATGACTGTCTTCACCATGACTGAAATGATCATTTCATAAACCAAGTCAAACACAATGATCCATCTTCATTACATAAAACCACTAAATGTATTTGAGTTAAAAACAAAAGAAGTTCTAATGTCACCATGCATCCGAGTATTCTTCTAAGAGGCCAAAAACCAAAAAATTAAAAATCTACTTAGAGAGGAAAACACAACAAAGCCGATTAAAAACTAGTTAAGTAGGGACTTCCATCTTCAGGAATCATCAACTTGAGAGAGTGGCTGAGAGAGTGGCTGTGTAGAGCATTCTCCACTGTGATCCTGAAACAACAATGGAAGTTTGAATATCCCCATAATATCATGTAAAACACTGTAAAACATCATATAACTACCTTTTTACTCTTTAAGCATGAGCGCTTATTGTGCTCTTCTCCTCCACAAATTGTGCAATGCATATGTCTTCTAGCTTATCCGGCTTGTGAGACTCAACAACATTATCTTCTTCCATATAACTCTTCTTCTTCTTCTTCTTAGTAGGAGATTCATTCACTAACCTTTTTCTTTTCTCTTGTATTCTTCTTCTTCCTCCCCGGATCTTCACTTACCAGCGCAATATCACCACGAATCCAAGAATCTGGTCTTCTTACTGGTCTGGGCGCCTGTTCATATGTGTCTCTCCAATGAGATGTATGAAACCAGTCAGAAACATACTTATCTGTATTATCTTTGGTGTATAGAATCACTCCATATGCATGGACACACGGGATACCAGAAATCTACCATCTGCAACATGTACATTCCTTCTTACGCATGTCAATAGACTCGTATTGGCCCTTAATCTCAACCTCATAAATTTATGTGCTTCCTGGATACACTTTGCTTGTCTGAGCATCTTCAAGATTTTCATTAAGCCTTTCCTTCACATATGGTGTGCACATACCTTGGTGCCTCTTAGCAACGGTAAATCGCGTGTGAATACGAACCATTGCAAGTCTTTGGATCATCTCCAACATTGGCATAACTGGTCTCTCTCTTGGTTTAACAATTGTGTTGTTAAATGACTCGACAGAGTTGTTCTCCACATCCTCGCAGTAATCACCTTCTATCTTGTAGAAAGCTAAACACCATGACTTCGGATCTCTCTTGTTAACATCATTGAAGACCTCTTCATCATAGTCCTTGATCCTGTCAAGGTTTTTTTATACTCTGTCTCGTTGGTACTCCAAACCAACTGCCAAATGAATGGCTTCAACTCCATTTTTTTCTCATGTTGCGCCTTAATATTCTAGTAAATGTGTCTAACACATTTTCTCTGCTCAGCTTTTGGAATTTCCTTGTGCACAGCATTGATCAGACTCTATGAGAAGACAACACAAAATTAATCCACTAACCTTTCATTTTGCATCAAACAAGACATTAAATCCAAATAAGAAACATACATTTTGCATATCTGACATTATGATGAAACCAGCTCCATCCCCTAAATCCAAATCAACTTGCAGCTTCTTAATAAACCAGATCCAACTTGCCTCATCTTCCACTTCAACTACAGCCCATGCTATGAGATATATGCAGTTGTCAGCATCTGGTCCCTGAGCTACAAGAAGCATTCCTTTAGTTATTCCTCTAAGGAATGTACCGTCAACTCCAATAAGACGTCGGCAATTTCTTTTCCATGACTCTTTCAATACTTTAAAGCACACATAAAACCTCTCAAATATGTCTTCACCATCTGCTTCCCGTTTAGTGACAACTTCTACAGTTGACCCGGGATTTGACTTCAGGATTTTTTCACAATAGCCTCTTATGTGTGCAAACTGATCTTCATACTCTTCCTTGATCCACCTTAAAACCTTTTTTCTTCCCTCTTGACACTGATCTCTTGTAACTGAAATCCCTTTATACAGTTCTCTAACTAGTTCTTGAATCTTCTTAGGCATAAAGTACATTGGGTCTTCTCTTATCTTGTCAACAAACAACCGGGCAATAATAGGATCTGTTAACATCTCACATTTTCCATGTTGACTGCAAACATGTGGCTCTATTAACCTCTTGATCTCCCATCTGTTCTTGCCCTTGTTTACTGAACAATAAACCCTCCATGGACATTTGTTTGTTCCACATTTGTAACTAAGCTTCGTTTGTTCCCACCAATCGTGCTTGATGTTGTATCCAGTACTCAAAGAAAAATCCAAAACATTTTCCTTAAAAGCAGCACCACTTGCGTAAGCTTTCCCTACAAATAGAGCACCACTACGCCTCCTTTGAATCTGTTGGGATGACTTCATTTTAACAATTGGGAAATCCTCAGTCTCATTGTCACTCTCGGAACAGACATGTGACGAATCCGGGGCTCATTTTCTTATTGTGCAACTGCTTCCTCAAGCTTGTCGACTTTCTGACCGTTTTGATTTTTAATGATTTTCTGACCGTTTTGAATTTTCAACCATTTTCAAATAATGGATAATTTTCGTGAAAATTTTGTTGGTACAAAAAAGATTTCTGACAGATTTTTCCATTAGAATTAACTTGTTCTTTTGTGAGTCTCCTATATGCAGTTACAGATCATCAAGGTTATTGAGCTAATGTGGGTGTCAGTGGACTTAAAGTCCTTGTTATAGATGTAAAGAAAGTTCATCCACTTGGCAGAAAGCTCCCAACTTGGTCGTTTTGAGTTAATCAGCACAACACTTCTTAACACACATAAAATATATATATTAAATGTACACTCCATTAGACGAAAAGGTAACAATTTATACTAATACAACTGAACCCGCGCTTCGGTGGTTTATATTTGTTTTTCTTTTCTTGTGTTTTTAATTCACTTGTTTTGTTTTGCTATTGTTTGTTGGGGTCAAAATCTCCTCTTCAGAGATTGATAGAAGAAGAACTCAAGATCAAAGTCAAACGGATCACGTGCCGAGCATAAGGGTCAGCCGCCCATGCTCTATGCATGAGGCCAGCCACCCTTATCTCCTTTCCAAGGGCCAGCCGCCCATCATTTAATCAAGAGAGCATGGCGCCTGGCTCCATGTAAAGAATGGGCGCCTGGCTCCGTGCAAAGAACGGGCGCCTGGACTTATCCTGAACATGGCCAGCCGCCCTCTTCTCCTTCCTTTAAGCATGACGCCTGGCTCTGTGCAATGAATGGGCACCTGTACTTATCCTGAACATGGCCAGCCACCCTCTTCTCTTTCCTCCAACCATGGTGCCTGACTCCGTGCAAAGAACGAGCGTCTGACTTCATGCAAAGAACGGGCGCCTGGCTCCGTTCAAAGAATGGGCGCCTGGCTCCGTGCAAAGAACGGGCGCCTGGACTTATCCTGAACATGGCCAGCCGCTCTCTTCTCCTTCCTCTAACCATGGCGCCTGGATCCATGCAAAGAATGAGCGTCTGGCTTCGTGCAAAGAACGGGCGCCTGGCTCCGTGCAAAGAATGGGTGCCTGGCTCCATGCAAAGAACGGGCGTCTGGACTTGTCCTGAACATGGCCAGCCGCCCTCTTCTCCTTCCTTCAAGCATGGCGCCTGGCTCCGTGCAAAGAACGGGTGCCTGGCTCCGTGCAAAGAACGGGCGTCTGGCTTCGTGCAAAGAACGGGCGCCTGGACTTGTTGTGAACATGGCCAACCGCTCATGCTCCTCTCATCAAGACATGGCGGTTGGACATATCCCGGACTAAGTCCAGCCGCCCATCTTCCTTCAGTCAATACATGGCGGCTGGACATGTCCCAGACTAAGTCCAGCCGCCCATCGTCTTTCAGTCAGTACATGACGGTTGGACATGTCCCGGACTAAGTCCAGCCACCCATCGTCCTTCAGTCAGTACATGGCGGCTGGACATGTCCCAGACTAAGTCCATCCGTCCATCGTCCTTCAATCAGTACATGGCGGCTGGACTTATCCCGAGCATGGCCAGCCGCCCATCATCCTTCCTTCGAGCATATTCCCGGGCTCGGATCAATCCAAGGCAAGGCGTCTACACGTTTTGATCCCGAGTTTTGGCTAGCCGCCCACGAGCATTGGCAAGCCGCCCACGAACATTGGCCATCCACCCGTGGACCTTGGCCACCCGCCCATGGACCTTGGCCAGCGACCCGTGGACCTTCCCCAGCCGCCCATACACACAAGGCAGAGAACGGGCGGCTGGACATCAACACGAAGTGGGCGGCTGAAGGTTTGAGGGAAAACGGGCGGCTTGGTCTCAAAAGTCGTAAAACACGCTCGGAACATTATTCACGCGGGAAAAACCGTTAAAATACTGTTCATCCCGAGGAAAATTTAACCGAAAAATCAATTTAAGCTTAATCGAAATCCGGTTTACTATTCATCGGTTACTATTCACAGTTTACTGTTCATCGGGCACTGTTCATAAAAAGTTAGGCCGGGCCAGGATCAGATTATGTGATGGACTGCTGAAGATTTCGTGCCGGGGATCGGGCCTCAAAGACCAAGTCTGCGGCTGGAATGAAGGAACTTTGTCCCACATCGCCCAGGAAGAGTTTTAGCTTCATACGTCTCCTAGTATAAATATAGACACATGTACTAGGCTAAGACCATCCCAAATCTGAGTATTAAGAGCTTTAGCAATATAAGACTTTTCAGCTTTTACTAATTATTCATGTACTTTCGGAAAAATATCAATAAAATATTCTTTTTGTATTTTCGGTCCTTAAGTTTTTTAAAATAGAATTTTTGAGCCTCCATAAAATATAAGTTTTGACATTGTGACTTTCGCTTTCACAGTTTGGCGCCATCTGTGGGGACGAGAAATATTCTTCACTCTAAGAACGAGAGGATACGGAAGGGGAGAACATGACGATCGAAGCAAGAGCCGACGCCGTGACCGACCAGCCAGCCAGAGGACCCGCCGCCGGGACGGCGTCTACCAGAACAACCGCAACCGGAACGATCATCGCTGGAGCAACTGCAGCCGGGATGACCAAACATGGGAGCAACCGCCAAGGTAGAGGACGCAACAATGATGGACCGTAGTGGGATGATTTTGTTCAAAGGAAGTGAATCCGTCGGAATTGACCACTCTCACGACGACCCGCTCGTCAGCGGCCTTTCAATTGGAGACCATGACATGCCGAGACTTTTCATCGACACGAGAAGATCGGTCAACGCCGTATCCCAAGAAACCCTTCGGAGGATGAACACTGAGACCTGGCATCCCACAACACATCCAAAACTGTTGGCTAGTTTCATCGGAAAGACAACATCGACAATCAGAACAATCCAACTCCCCGTAATAGCAAAGAGAACGAAGAAAGACGTGGAGTTCTCGGTAGCGGACCACCCGAAAATTTATGACCCAACAAATGACGGAAACACCCTGCCGGTCAAAACGACCGCCGCCAGAGCGGCGATCGCCGGGACAAACGGAGCAATCAACATGGAAAAATACTTAACGATGATAGATGCCGACCTAGAACGGCAAACTGGACAAGAAAAGGCGAACGGATCGGTGGCCCAAGAATTGACATGGATCCGAGACGAAAACCAAACAAGAAACATCCCTTCAAGGGAAGACTTAAGACGAAACAACATGATCATCGAAGCAAAGCCTCTCCGATTCTCACTGCCAACCGTAACGCCAGAAAAGCATTACTCGACCAAGCGAAGCTTGACCGGGACAAGAGTGGAACCGTATGGACCTCCACTGCTGGAGCAGAAGAGTGCCGCAGAGCCAACGGCTAGGCGGCCAACATGGATAGTCGATGAAGAAAACGAAAGTCGAACTAGAGCACATGGAAACGGAACCTGCCAAGATAGTGTTTGGACCCAAATCAAGAGAAAGGACCCCACCGGAGACAAGAGAGACCAATACGGGTCGAGCACCGTAGGCCGATTGGCGAGCAAAGAAAAACAAGCCGAAGGAGAAGTCTTCATGCAAGCCGAGAAACCCCCAATGAAGATATTTTTACTCTATCCCAAGGCCCGATTGAAAGTTTGCGAAATTTCGGAAAACGTTTTGATTCGGTCGCGTCAAAGATCATCGGGCTCAGCAATCAATCCGCAGTCGCTGCTTTGAGAAGATCACTACAGTTTGAGTCGAGTTTCCGAGTTGAGATTACCCTGAACCCCCATGCGACGATCCAAGAGCCATTGCATCATGCCTCGAAGTTCGAGATCCTCAGAGAAGAGATCAAGGCCTTGCCAAAGAAACACCAGCCGTCAAAAACACCGACAAAAAGCACGACACTCCCTCCAAACGTTCCAAGCGAACAATGGAGCGGATGTAATAGCAGGAACGAGGTGACGAACGCAGGCAGAACACACAACTACCGAATAAACACGACAGGGTCGTCCGACGAGGCCGGATGCGGAAACGGATCGTGGAACTTGTAAAGGAAAATGAAACTCTCCACAAAACAAGCGGCCGCCAGCGAGCCCAAGGAAAAATAATCCATTTCAGCCAATTTCGGCCATTCGCCATCAAGCTATAAGCCAAGGCCTTTAGCCCATCAGTCCCAACAAACACTCCATTAACATTCATCGCCCATGCATACAAGGCCCACGAGCTGGGGGGCTAACTGTTGGGGTCAAAATCTCCTCCTCGGAGATTGATGAGGCAAAATGACGAAGCAACGGCTAAACATTTCATATCTTGGCAGCAAGCCCACAAAATGGTACCAAACATCTTCACGGGTCGAGCTCTTGGCATTCGGCCCGGCAGATGAACTGAACAATTTATATTCTCTCAAGACGAATGTCTGCATATTCTCTCAGCTCAGAGCAATTAACGAGCCAAGACGAGGGCTACAGCCGGATCTCACCTTCTTGGACCGGCCCTAGCCGCCATTTCCCGACCATCGGGCCTCGGCCTGATATTTTCTGAAGAAACATCACACGGACTTTACACTGTTTAGAACATGGAAAAACATCGATGAGTTCACTTAAAACAAACCGGAAGCAAGACTTTTATCCAAGGAAAATCAGACCAGAAGATTAAAAGGACAAGCTGGGCCTAACTGGCCGGAAAGGAAGGAAGACAAACGGACGGGCCACCGCCATTAGGTCTGGCCGCCGGCTGGGAGAAGGGACTTTAAAACGTCCCACATTGCTTAGATCAGTCTTTGAGACCCTAGACTCTCTAGTATAAATATAGACCCATGTATTCACTTTCAAATCATCCCAACTCGAGTCAAGAGCTTTTGAGATATAAAACAATAAGCCTTCTCGAATATTCTTGTACTTAGAGAATTATCAATAAAATCATCTTTCTCATTTTTTTACCTTTTTGCCATTTGGTTCTTGTTTGATAGAATTTTCGGATCCCCTCTAAATATAAATTTCGACAGTGTGAGTTTTGGCTCTCACATTGCTGAAGGTTTCAGAGCAGGAAACGGGCCCAAAATACTAAGTCGGCGGCTGGAAGGAAGGAACTTTGTCCAACATCGCCAGAAGGAGTCTAGGTCTCCTAGGTCTTCTAGTATAAATACATACGCTTGTACTAGGTTCAAATCATCCCAAATCCGAGTATTAAGAGCTTTAGCATTATAAGACTTATTTAAGTTTTTGCTATTATTCTTGTACTCCGAAATATCATCTTATAAAATCGTTTTTTCATCTTTTTTGCATTTTCGGTCTTTTAGTTCTTTCAAATAGATTTTTTGGATCCCTATAAAATATAAGTTTTGACATTGTGAGTTTCGGCTCTCACACCATTCAAGTAAGGACATCTCAAAGAATGATTGCCTCTTATTCGCCAGGACCACCCTATCCCATATTCCCCCCATAGCAGGACAATCTCTGAGAATCTGTAAAATTGATTCGACTTCTTTGCACACAGAACATACCTCTGAGACATAAAAATAACGAGAATATCTTTCAACATTGGTCATAAGAACCTGATTAGTAGCCAACCACAAAAAAGTTTTAACCCGCTCCGAAAGTATTATCTTCCAGAGTTGCATAAATAGCTTCGATACATCTGGACGAAGAGAAGAATCCTGAATAATCAACTGTTAAGCCAAAGCGACTGTAAAAACTCCATCAGGCATCTCTCCCCAAGAAAATCTATCCCTCGCTCATGTCACTTCATCCACAACCACCACGAGTAATTCCATGCACTTGCTCTGGGGAATATATGGGTTAATGTGATTCCAATCCCACCGACTCCTGTTAGCCACATGTCTCTAATCAATAACTGTCCAGAATCCTATGGCAGCTCTTGAACTGTACTGTTACGTAAAGCCTTTCCCGCGAGCCACCTGTCATCCCAAAATCTTATACTATGACCATCACCAACCACCCAGCTCATACCTCTGGATATAACATCGCAATCCCATACCAATACTCCTCCAGGTTAAGGGCCAATTGCTTTTCGTTAATAACCACGCAGGATTGCGAGCATCTCCTACCTTATATTTACTCCGGACAACTAGCGACCATAAACTTCACAATCATGGAGAAGTCGCCACCCAATTTTTGAGATAAGTGCTTTGTTCATATCCTTCGCTGATTCGCAGTCCAAGTCCACCATTCCACTTTGGTGAACATACTTTTTTCTAGGCAACTAAGTGTTGCATTCTATGTTCTCCGTCTCCTCCCCATAAAAATTTCCTTGCGGTCCTGTCCAAAGCAGCAAGAATGGCTTGCGGCAGAACAATAATGCTCATATCATGAACCAGTATTGCTGTTAAGACTGCTTTGTTAAGGTCAATCTCCCTGCGAAGCTAAGAGTACGACCCTTCGATCCAGATAACCGAGAATTAGCTCGTTCCAAAAGCTCACCAAACGTGTCTTTATTTCCAGGCATTTCCCCAGATTACAAGTGGCTTGAATTCCACTCTCAGCACTGATGAGCTGTCATAGATCGCGCTAGATGTTGTTTGAGAAGAAGATTTTCGATTTTTCAAGGCTAACTTTCTGTCCTGAAGCTGTGCAAAAGGTCTCAAGTACAATCTTCAACACCCGGATTTTAGCTACCGAAGCTTCGGCGAACAGTATCAGGTCGTCTGCAAAACAAATATGAGAAAGTAGTGGTCCTCTCGACAATATTATTGGTTTCCCTTTTTTCTTCTCCACCGACCTTTCAATTAGATGACACAGACGCTCCATACACAGAACAAGCAGATATGGCGAAATGGGGCCCCCCTGCCATAGCCCACACATAAGTGTAAATGCGTCTGTCCTCTCACCATTCCAAAGAAGATTCATGGAAGGACCGAGACACACCGAACAATCCAGTTGATCCAATTTTCTGATAACCAAGCACATAACGAGTAGGGATGTCAAATGGTCCAAAAATCCATGGGTGGACCATGTCCAAATTGCAATGGTCCCATTATGGGCAGACCATATTTACCCACAAAAATAATGGGCTTATTATGGACAAACTATATGGTCATTTGGGCCGCCCAATAGATTTTAAAATTTAGGCTAGAGTTGATTTGGGGAAAATTCTTTGGCGACTTGATTCTCCTCTCGCGACTCTCGCGACTTGCTTCTCCTCTTGCGACTGATTTCGGAAAAATTCTCTGAAGTCTCAAACCGTATCTTCTGCGACTTGACCTCCTTCAGACGTAAGCAAAGGAAGCTTCTCGATTCCGCTCTCAAGTGAGTATACTCATCTCTTTGCGATTTGACAAAGGATGTGATTTGGGTTACTTGTTCAGAAGTAATGGGGACTTGGGTTCCTAGCGATTTGAGATTTTAGCTTAGATTTGAGTTCAAGTTTTTAGCTTAGAAGATATAAGATAGAGAATACTCTATCACTGACTCACTGGTTAATTTTCGTCATATTCATCTTTAATTATTACATAATCAATGGTTTTGGTGTTTTTTTTGTTAAAGTGATTGCCTTTGTTTGATTGATTACTATGTTTCAGCTTCAAAATTTTATATGTTAATCTAAAAATTTATGTCGTTCGTATTATGAAGCTTTTCATTTCATGTTGGGTTTTAACTTTTCTCTGCAGAAACTGGCGTTTTTGATTCTGGCATCTTAATCAGATTACTTGCATTTTCTTAGATTTACATAGCCAGATTGTAAACAGATCTTTTCTTTATTTGTTTGTTACATGGATTTCTTCTGTGATCCTTCTGCAGAGATTTTCATATCCATAAGAAAAAGGATTTAGAAACTGATTTATTGATCTTTAGAAAAGTTAATTGTGTGTTAATCGTTACAGTCTTACAAATACTTTAATGCCTAAACGTTAGGAAAGTTAACTGTGTGTGGTCATGGTGCTCTTGAATAGTAAACTGATTTTTTCTTTGGATAATTGTATTGTATCGCTTGTTGCATTAATGATTATGTGAACTGTTTTCTTGGTATTCCCCTAGATTTAGTCATATTCAGGTTCATATAAGGGTGTAGATATGTTTACAAGTCTGGAAAACTTACTTATGTCGATCGTCGTTTGCCTCTGTTTCAGATGGAAAACGAGGATGCTTTCAACTTGGAAGATGAATATATGAGTGGGGATGAGATGGAACCAGAAGAGGCGGACAACCATGAAGAAGATCAAAGCAGTATAGCTGATAATGATGTGGAAGGTACCTCAAGTGCGCATAAACGGAGGCATTCTAAATGTTGGCGTAATTTTAAAATCATTGGAGAAAGACTGCCTGATGGTAAGTTTAATATTAGATGTAAGAATTGTGATCATCACTACTGCAGAAATCTAGGTCAGAAAGGAACCAATACTCTTCAGCGCCATTCTAAAGTGTGTTCAAAAACTCCTGGAAGTACACCCGCTAGAAACAGGAAACTTGATAAGATGGTTTTCTGTAAAATGATTGCTGCTGCCATAGTTTAGCATGATGTCCCGTATTCATTTATTGAGTATAGAATGATTAGGGAAGCTTTTGCTTATGCCAATTCTAGCATTGAATTCTGGAGTAGAAATACTGCAATTGCTGATGTTCTTTAGATTTATGAGAAGGAGAAAGCCAAACTTAGGCAGACTTTGAGTGAGGTTCCAGGTAGAATTTGTCTGACAACTGATCTGTGGAGAGAAATAACAGTAGAAGGATATTTGTGTATAACTGCTCACTATCTAGATGCAAATGGGAATTTAAAAGCAAAGATTGTGTCTTTTTGTGTATTTCCTTCACCTCTTTATGGTTTTGCGATTGGTATGAAAGTGATGAAGTTAATCAAAGCGTGGGGGGGGGGGGGGGGGTTNCACTATAGATAATGCCTCCTCAAATGACAACATCCAAGGAGTTTTAAAAAGACAGCTTAGGAAAGATCTGGTGTGCAGTAGAGAATTTTTCCATATCAGATGTGCTGCACACATCTTGAATTTAATTGTTCAAGATGGTTTGGCTGTGCTTGGTGAAGCATTAGAGAAAATTAGGAAGAGTGTGAAGTTTGTAAACGTTTCAGAGTCTAGACAACAGATGTTTCAAGGCTGTATGGAAAATTGTTGGACTTCAGTCTAAAGCTGGTCTTATTTTGGATGTGACAACTCGATGGAACTCAACCCATTTGATGTTGTCTAGAGCTATAAAGTTTAAAGAAGTGTTGTGCAATCTTGGAGAAGTAGAGCCGAGCTATAGGAGCTGTCCTTCTGATTTGGAGTGGACAAGAGCAGAGTTGATTTGTGAGTTGCTATGTCCAATTAGTGAAATGACTAATCTGATTTCAGGCTCATCATATCCTACTGCAAATTTTTATTTCATGCAAGTATGAAAAATAGAAAGCAGGCTGAGAGATCATGAGACATCTGATGATGAGATTATTTGTGAAATGGTAGAAGCAAAGAGGATGAAATTTGACAAGTATTGGGAAGAATACAGTGACATTCTTGCTATTGCTACCGTACTGGATCCAAGTTTAAAGTTTGCTTGCTTAGAATATTGCTTCAACACTTTAGATCAGTCTACTGCTCAATCTAAGTTGGATCACATCCGTAAGAAGTTGACAAAGCTGTATGGAGTTTATAAGAAGAATCCTAAGATGACAGTTCCTAGTACTTCACAAGAAACCACTTCAGATAAACTACCATCTTGATATAGTGTAAGTAATTGCTTAAGTTTTGTTTCACTTTTATAACCACTGTGTTTTCTTCTTAATCAGTCATATTTTGGATTTGTATTGCAGGGTTTTTATGCATCATTTTCTCAAAAAGTAGGATCAAATAGATCACCATTGGATATGTACTTGGAAGAGCCAATATTGCATATTGTCGCCTTTCAAAGTTTGGATGTCTTAAAGTACTGGAAAGACAATGCTGGAAGGTTCCATGAGCTGTCTCATATGGCTTGTAATGTGCTCTGTATCCCCATAACAACAGTATCCTCTGAGTTTTCATTTAGTGCAGGAAGTAGGGTCCTTAACAGGATCAATTGCTTAAATGCCACTTCTGGCTAAAAAAGAATCGTAACTGCCATTTTTATGTTTTGTATTTTCTTTAACAGTTTCTTTTTAATTGAAAGTGAAGGAAATGTCTAAAAACCCAAACTAATAGACAAAAATCACGAACCCAACCTGAAGTATCCAGCAATCCAACCCCGACCCATAAATCCAGAGAGCATCTAAAACATCTATGTTAAATAAAGAAAAGGAGAATGAAAAAAAAAAAATCCTTTTTCTATTTTCTTCCACGATCAAGAAGTCGTGGAATTATAAAATTATAAAATTTATATATTTCCTTTTTTATAAAATTATAAATTTATAATATTATGAATATAGAGATCATTATAAATAAAGGTTTTTTATTGTTTGATTAGAAATTGTGAGAAAGAAAGTGGTTTTAAACAAATAAGAAGAAAAACGACAAAAAATTATGATTTACGTGAATGTGATTGAAAGATAATATTATCTATTACAAATAATATTATCATACAAAGTTAATTTTAAAATAGAAAATTTGATATTTAGATACTAATATTTATAAAAATATTTAGCTTACTATATTCATATTTGTTAAAGTCTTGGACTTAAACAAAAAATTATTCTTATTTCAAAATAATGTCTTCTTATTTTAAATGTTTATATTTTTAATTTTAAATAAATATATTATAGTGAAAAGACAATATTTTTAGTTTGTTTTCGTTTTAATATCTTCTACTTTGTATGAATAATATATTTGTGTAAATCATAATTTAAGACGTCTTGCTAGTTTTAATTTGAA
>OVBB01000643.1:7688-20351 GCA_900406415.1 Isatis lusitanica
TCGGTTTTCAATAAATGGTTGCTTGTATCACAAGATAGACTAAATTATTTTCCTATAACAAAATCCAAAAGAAGAAAAAACAGAAAAGAAAAAGAAAAAAAAAAGTGGCTAATCATAAAATCAACCCAGAAAAATAACTAAAGCAAACCGAAATCACAGATAACACATGGTGTTCTTATTGAATCAAAAATCGACATTTAAAAAAAAAAAAAAAAAAAAAAAAAAAANCCTTGTGCTTCTCCTCCTCCTTTGTTGTGCCTTTTCGGATCCCTTTCTTCCTTCTCCTCTTCGTTCTTCTTTTCTTTCTTTTCCTCCTCTTCTCTCAGCTTCTCCAGAATTTTACCGAAGGTTAATTCCAACGTCCTTTGAAGCTTTGCATAAGCGTCGTCCAGCTTCTTAAACTCGTCTCTGTAAACAACTTTAGTAATCTCCAGCTCTTTGATCAAAGCATTTCTCATGCTCTCTCTCATGTCTCTCGTTTTCGTGCTCTCTCTCATGTCTCTCGTTCTCGTGCTCGCTCCCATGTCTCTCCCGATAATGTAAAAGTGACGATCAACCTTTCTCTCTTTCTTCCTAATAAATCCAAAATTATAACTATGGTTAGAGTTGATTTTCACACTAACGGGTTTTTCAAATTCTATTCTTAGTATGGGATTTTACACTAACTTGGTCTGCTGCTCGATTCCCGAATTTGCGTTTGACTAATTCCCGAATGTATTAAAGTAGAGTAATATCCACTATAATTTCTGGCAAGCCAAACATGAGCCCTAGTGAGTTTTGTTGATGACAACAATTTTTTCTTATATATTTATTTTATGCACAGACAAATAAAAACGATGAAACAAATTTGCATATAGTGGGATTAATTGGTAAAGATAATTACTATTACACTACAAGAAATATGTCTGAACAGCGACGAATCATGGTGACAAAAGCTGTTCTCGGTAAGTTACCAACATAGGAGCGAGGACTTCCTGACCGTTTATGATGGCCATCAGAATTTTGTCTGTGATTTCGTAGAAATGAATATTGTCGGAACGACATCAGAATAATTTGTGGCGTTACCGTCGGAAAGTAATAAAATGTACCGACAAAGATAGTCCGTCATGAAAGTGTAACAACTTTGTTGAATTGGTCGTCGGAAGCATTATTTAAAATGAAAATAAAATAAATAAAAAAGAAACCTCCATGTTTCCTCGCAAACGACGTCGGAAAATCCCCGCATACTTGGAGTTAGAAGTAGGTATGATATGGGCTTCTTCTGGAGAGACCGTTCTTTTAAAAACTGAATTGTAAATGAGTACGGTAAGGCCCAAATGGCCCAATAGGTGTAAACCTACCGACACTTTGTTACAAAGGACATTTGGAAAAAAATGTCATCTATATTTTGGAATGAAATTAAATCGATTAATAGTTGTTTCGTCGACATAACTCAATTTTCGTGTTTCATTATGAAGGGCACAACGACCATCTGGTGAGCATTAATTAATACACACAGCTACCTGTGTAAGGAACACACCACATGAAGCAAAATATGAAGAACAAGTTCTCTCTGAAACGAAATCTGTTCTAAAAAGAGAAAAAACAGAGTCTGGGAAAACACTTGTGTGGTGAGGGAGTTTGTTTCGTTGTCCCGCAAAAATTGATTCCGTGGGTTACAAATTGTTAGGAATGGTGATTGCTTAAGCTTCGCTGTTCTCCACCGTTAAGTTTTCTCGATGGAGCTGAATAGTCACCGGTCCTGAGCTTTTCTCGTCCGCTCGGCTGTTGAGGTACGGAGTCACCGTCCGGAGGTTTTGTCGATCAAGATAAAGAGTCTCCGTTCTGCTCCGTTAGTCTATTATGGCATCCCATAATATTTACGCCAGTCGTGGATGGATGTATAGAAGAGTTGATGAAGTATCAGGGGAAATAAATGAAGAGTTTAAGGAAGGTTTACGATCCTTCATGCAATTTGCAACCAATCAAGAAGTAGCCCGGGAAGGAGGTAAAATCGTTTGTCCCTGTTCCAAATGCGTAAATGAGAAATTTGTTACTATACAAACTGTGTGGAACCATTTGTATTTGAAAGGGTTTACCCCAGGTTATTATATTTGGCTAGCACATGGGGAAGAGTTGAGGACAATGCCGAGTACAAGTGCTGTGGTCAGTACGGACGACAGTGTATATGCAAACCGCAATGTAAGTGGGCATATGGAAGGGACTAATTCCATTAGAGAAGAAGATAGGGTTGTGGATATGATTACAGATGTGTTCACGGAGACAATGGGAGATACAAATACAACGGAGGAACCTAATAAAGATGCAAAGCGATTTTACGACTTGCTTGAATCAGCTAGTACTCCGATCTACAAAGGTTGCAAAGACGGCCAGTCCGCTTTGTCCGCAGCCACTAGATTGATGAGCATTAAAATAGAATGGAATTTAGCTGAGGACTGCGTTGATGCAATAGCAGATTTTGCAAAAGATTATATGCCTTCAGACAATGTAGCCCCAGAGTCATACTATGCTATCCAAAAATTAGTAAGCGGTCTAGGGCTGCCGTTCGAGATGATAGATGTATGCAGAGATAATTGCATGCTATTTTGGAGAGTTGATGAGAATCTTACATCATGTAAATTCTGCGGGAAAGACCGATTTCAAGACTCAGGTGCGAAGTCAAATATCCCATTCCAAAGAATGTGGTATCTGCCTGTCGGGGATCGGTTGAAAAGGCTGTACCAGTCTGAGACGACAGCATCATCAATGAGGTGGCATGCGGAACATGCATTTGAGGGGGAAATAAGTCATCCATCTGATGCTGAAGCTTGGAAACATTTTCGGTCCCTTTACCCTGATTTTGCTGAAGAATCTCGGAACGTGTATCTCGGATTATGTACGGACGGTTTCAATCCCTTTGGGAAGTCAGGTAGGAAATATTCGTTGTGGCCGGTTATTCTAACACCGTATAACCTCCCACCAGCGCTTTGCATGAGACGCGAGTTTCTTTTCCTGACCATCCTAGTTCCCGGTCCAGCTCACCCACGAAGATCACTTGATATATTTTTGCAGCCTTTGATTGAGGAATTGAAAATGTTGTGGTATAGCGGTATTCTTACATATGATATTTCAAAGAAGGAAAACTTTCTGATGAAAGTTGTGTTGCTGTGGACTATCAGTGATTTTCCCGCGTATGGAATGTTATCTGGTTGGACAACACATGGTAGACTATCATGTCCTTATTGTCAGGATAATACAAATGCGTTCCAACTGAAACATGGTCGTAAATCGTCTTGGTTTGACTGCCATCGCCGTTTTTTGAGTGCAAGTCATCCGTACAGACGCAATAAAAATATGTTTATCAGAAACAAGGTAGTTACGGAACAAGCAGCACCAACACCTGATGGCCGGGAGCTACTAAGACAGCTGCAAGATTTTGATGTTGACCGAACAGCTGATTGCGGTGGTAACGGGCATGAAAAAATAGCGGGTTATGGGGAATTACACAACTGGCACAAGAAGAGTATATTTTGGGATTTACCTTATTGGAAAACCCATCTTCTTAGACATAACCTCGATGTTATGCATATTGAGAAAAATGTGTTTGATAACATCATAAACACAGTCTTGAACGTGAAGGGAAAAACGAAGGATAATTTGAAAACTCGGCTGGACATCCCTCATATATGTAGACGGGAAGCGTTGCATATCTTGGACAACGGTAAAGCTCCAATTCCAATTTTTCGTCTACATGCCGAAGCAAAAGAAGAATTCTTTCATTGGTTGTCAGGAGATGTGAAGTTTCCAGATGGTTATTCATCAAACCTTGGGAATTGCATAGATGAACTTGCTGGTAAATTATATGGGATGAAAAGTCATGACTGTCATGTTTTCATGCAGCGACTAATGCCTTTTGCATTTACGGAATTGTTACCTAAAAATGTCCACGAATCAATAGCAGGTACTCGCTCAGTTGAACTTGATATGTAAGTCATTCGGTTGTATCTCGATAAATGGTTTTCATCTTACCTTGTTTGTTTATATTGTATATATAGGTGTGGGTGCATTTTTCTGAGACCTTTGCTCAAGGTCATTAACAGCTGACGGTTTACGTGTTCTAGGGGAGAACATTCCCATCATCATTTGCAATTTGGAGAAGATTTTTCCTCCTTCATTATTTGATGTAATGGAGCACCTTCCTATACATTTACCAACGGAAGCAGTTCTTGGAGGGCCTGTGCAATATCGGTGGATGTATCCCTTTGAACGCTTCATGTTTCATTTAAAGAAGAAGGTTAAAAACCTTAGTAAGGTTGAGGGGTCTATTGTTGCCCAAAGCATAAACGAGGAGACTTCCTATTTCTCTTCATTTTACTTCGCTCGACATGTCCAAACTAAGCTACGAAAGCCTGGTCGATACGATGACGGAGGGGAGAGACGTTTATATCCGAGATACGTCCCAACCATCTTCTCTGAAATAGGACGTGTAAGTGGACAGAAGAAAAGTTTTTGGCTCACAGAGACGGAGTGTGATCACATACACAATTATATTCTACGAAACTGTGAAGAAATCCTACCTTTTGAACGGTAATAACAAAGTTTATTATGTGCATTATTTTAATTTGTATGCTATGTTTCCCTGTTCTAACTTAATTCTTACGTTTCATACATCCGCAGTATCTTCGAGGAGCAGGTAAGGGCAGAGTATGGGGAAGTCGGTGACCCTGAGATGGAGGTTATGAAATCAAATAACTTCTCTAGCTGGTTGAACTATTACGTACGTTGTGATGATTTAACTAATTATATGATAAACGGAATACTATATACCAATACATAACTTTATGGTAAACAAATACTTATGTATGTACATATGCTGTTATCCTTTAGGTGAAGTCCTCGTTCTGTACAACCGCCGGCGATAGATCTTGGCTATTGGATTTAATCAGAGGGCCATTAACTAAATCGGTTTCGTATCCGATGTATTGTACTCGGGGTTTTATGTTTCGGAGACGTCCTTCAACGATCCATAGGAAAACCGTGAACCACGGGATAGTGGTACGTACAGATGCGATTGCGTACTATGGGGAGATAACAGACATTATCGAGGTCGAATATCCGGGGTTACTCAATCTCAAATGTATGTTGTTTAAAAGCGAATGGTATGACCCAACTGTCGGAACTGGTGTTAGAGAGACCAAGTTTGGTGTGACAGAAATAAACACTCGTCTAAGACTACGAAAGTATGACCCGTTCATTCTTGCTAGTCAAGCGGACCAGGTATGCTACATCCCATATCCTAGATGCAGAAGGGGACAATTTCCTTGGGTCACTGTTACTCAGGTTAATCCACGCGGTCGAGTTGAAGGGAGTCACGAGAAAGATGCTCTGCAACACACAGGTTTTGTGATGACACAGCGGACAGAACATGATGTTGAGGAAATGCCACTAGTTATTGAAGGTGATGATTTTAATGACGATGCTGTACATGACGATGAGGACGAGGAAAGTGGTGGTGAATTTGCTGACTCTGATGATTCTCTGTCATCGTATTCAAATTCAGATGACTCCGATTGAGTTTACATTACGGTATTGTCCTGTTGGTTTTACTTATTTGTTTCCAAACAACGTAAGGATGTGTGTTAAATATTGTGTTTGAGTTATGAGGAACAAATTGTGTTTTCAAATCAGAGACATTGCATTTGATTGAAGCGGGTATAGCCAGAGATAATACATAAAACAAGAACAATATCACATAATAGTTTTGGTTCTGTTCTCAACACCACAAACTCTGTAGCCGAGAAATAGTACAACCTTGATTTTAACACCATCATACTACTACTAAGATCATTTACCAAAAACGAGCCCCTAAAATGATCCGAGATTACAATACCAACTTCAAACAGGGTACATATATTAGTTCCAGAGCTTCGCAGCAAAGAGTCCGACTACAGTTATGGCGGCCATGATAACGTACTTGAGATCCACCACATGTCCGCTGTTGATGTTGCGAATAAGAGTATTGACCTGGACAATGTCTTGCTCAAGAGCGTCAATGGTCTCCTTCAGTGCCCTAATCTCTTCGGAGAATATCCTCCCGGTTGGATCAACGATTGAGGATTCACCAGACCCCATTCTTTGTAGGACGAGCTCGTAGCTCTCATCAGCTTCTTTAAGTCGGAGATGAACTATAGTGAATTGTTCCATCATAGCCTCATCCAACCATTTCCATATATGACGGCCTCCATCCTACATCGAGGAAAAGAGGTGAATGCGAGATAATATAAATGACAAATAAGAAAATGGAATTTACTTAGACATCCAACCTCAGTGTTGCGACAAGTGAAGTATCTCCTCCCCGGATTTGCTGTTGTGCGAGATGTCTGAAGCAAAACTGGTCGACCACAGTAGCATTCACGTGGAAGCCCGAACTCTGGAGAAGGGGTACCACGTATGCGTCTCGGGAAGGAAAGGTAAGCAGATGATTGCTGAGAATCACTCATGGTAGGTTGATGATCAATAGAAAGGGTCGAATTGATGAACGATGCTTCTAAGTAATCCCCAAATGTTTTGTGAAGAAATGGTATACTATCTTTTGTCGGTGTCATTTGTATAAATAGAGAAAGGGGGAGCAACATTAACTCTCTAAATTTTTATTTGAATATATAAAACTAGTGTTGTAGGTAATAATTATTAATATGGATAAGACGTGACAGAGCCGTCTGACTATTTCTCTCGAATACACATCTTCATCGGGCAGCATAAAAGTGACACTACCAAATGTCAAGTCTATTACATATATCAGAAGCAACTTGTAGTGTATTGGAGAGTTGATATTTTTTTAATTAGACCCACAAAAAGTACCACTTAACAAGAAAGCAATTAGTTACACAAATTCATTCCGATCAAACTACATTTGAAAACAAAGATCATGTCCGAAGACGATAGTACAAAATATGAACATCCAAAAAGGGAAAAAACAAGTAACGCCGAATGATAACAAGTTCAGATAATTATACTAGCTAAACCGAGAAATAGGACAACAAATCTAGCGCCTACATTCACTTAAACCAGTAAGCAAGAGCAGCAAAAACCGTCACAAATAGAAGGGCAAAATATCCTTCAACTCTGCTGATGTTGTAGTTTGCGATTCGAATTAGTTGGACCTCAATTCGCCCTGCTTGGTCTTTTAGCTGTTCGAACTCAGCGGCATAAATCTCCAAGCTTTCCTTGACATTTTCCAACACCGTTTCATGATCTTCAATGGAGTCCACCTGATTCGTAACCCCATCGATCTGGTCTGCATGGTCTTCTAAACTTTCTTTTATCATCATGAGTTCCTCATTAACGGCCTCATCCCACCATTTCCGTTTGTGGTGTCCGTCGTCCTATGCATAAACCGGGCGTCGTGAGCAGTGACACTCAGATTCTTTGAACAGAAATGTACATAATAACAATATAAGACCTTACCAAGCTATTGGGACAGGTAAAGTACTTCCTTCCGCGATGGCGCCGGGAAGTCGATTCTTCCAATCGCATAACTCCTCCACAGTTACAAAGCTTCGGGATACCTACATCTGCAGAACCATTTCCCCATCCCATATCTACAAATGTTTGAGGCGACGCGCTAAGACTGTGGCTTGAACTCATATTTCAACTGAACATTATGAAAGACGAATGGTGTTAGAAACAAAAAATAAAACCGGACGAAAATATTAACGGTATGGGTGTATGCAAAAATTAAATGGGATATCCCTACCGTAATTTGACGAATTTCCGATGAGATGAGAGAAAAATGTCAAACACCTCACTGATATTTATCAGCGTAAATGGGAAAACAAAACGTCTCCGTAGAGAACTTAAATGCTATTATCAATTAAAAAATGTTTCTCCAAAGTAAAGCAAAACGTTGACGTTTTCATTTTTCAAATAAATGTATAACAATAAAACCTTATTCCTTATGTAGACACGTAACGCTTGTGGAGATGATATTTTTACTTTACTCTCTCCATTAAGTAAAGGTTGATAAGATTATTATAATATAGGGGAAGTTAATTTATCGGGGAGATTAAAAGCGGTGGCTTTGCAGATAACTTTTCAATCACTTCGGCTAAACATCAAAAGGCTATTACATCAAGTTGTTATGATTTACCGTGCCTATTGATAATAATGAAGACACATTTTAGCGGCAAATGGCGGTCCATCTAATTACACGTTCCCGCCTAAACTTCATGTTAATTGTATGTTAAATTTTCAGGAGAATATAACCGAGTCCTTAATGAAAATTTAGAAAACATCTTAGCGGCAAATGGCGGTCCATGTAATCACCCATTCCCGCCTTCGATTTATGTTAATTCTATTTAAAAAATTTCATTACAATATAACCGATGCCTTATTATTTAAAAGAGGGTGAACCACTTAAGAGTGAAGCAGACACTCACAAACACTTAGAGAAAAAACAATCTCCTTCCCAAAATACACGACGAGCGACAAAGGTAAATATCCGTACCGAATCCTTTCTCTTAACACTGTACTTTGTCAATTATAACTCATACTTGTTAATAAAAATATGTCTCCTGTATAAGATTATAGTAGTAGATCCTTTACTACTCATCGTTCTTCTTATACATACATACATCTGATATTGTTTCGCTTGGTTATATAGTACTAGTTCCTTTATAACTCATCGTTCTTCACATAATTTGTGGGTGTGCTTCGGTTGAATGAAAATATTAAGGACTGAAGTACTTTTCATGTTTTGTCCTTAGAGAAGATATGTCGCTACCAAGTGTACCCGGATCTTGGAGAGGCTTTGTCATGCAAGCAGCTGGAGTCCCTCGTTTCCAACCACTAGATGACGAGACACAGCCACCTAGTCAACCACTGCAGACGGAGGAACAGCTTCCCGTTGAACCACCACCGCTTCTCAATGTACCTGTGCTGAATGTACCTCTGCTTCCCGTTCAACCAGAACCACTTGTGAATGTCCATGTGGGGAATGTACCTCTGCTTCATGTTCCATTGATGACGTTGGAGGAGCTCCTAATGGCACCCGGAAGAACTCATCTCCAGAAGCTCCACCCAAATAGAGAGAATGGTGGAGGATGGTAAGTGGTTTAATCTCTCTCCACAGAACATTTTTCTCTATTCCTTAAACGAGACGAAACACCAAACTTAGAAATTTTCCCACTCATTTACGGTTTATTACTTTTCCCCCTTTTCATGGCTTATGGAGGTTTGGGTACACCAAGAACATCACAAAGTCTGTCAAAAATATAATGGAGAACAACTTTCCACACGCAGCTCCAAATTGGACACATGTAGATGGGGAAACTAAAGTGGCATGGTTCACGGCTTTTGCGGTAATGGCGATACTATCTATCTCACTATTTCGTTGTAAGACGTGATTGATTTGCATTCGACTTATACCATGTACTAATGGAAGTTTAACTCCTCTGTGATGCGTTTAAATAGCAAAAATACAATTGGGAGCTTTGTCACAACACCCTTGTCCGTGAAAACTTTGATGCACTATGCGCATCTCGCTTGCTAGACCGCGTGTACGAGTGGAAGCAATTGTGGGTCAAACAGGAAACAAAACCTGCTTGGATGAAGGACGCAGTATGGCAAGGGTTTATCATGTACTGGAGTATCGCGAAAAATGTGAAACGAGCCAGCACAAACTCTGCAAATCGAAAAAGCGACCGTGGAGGATATGGAATCGCTAAGCACACTTGCGGTTCCTGCCCTTACGTGAGGATGCGAGAGAATATGGTACTACTTATTCATTTTATAATAAGTTGTGTTCCTTGTGAAGGTATAATTTGCTCCTTATTTGGTATCTCAAACTAACTACTGATTTCATTATTCCAAAATAGCGCGATGAGGTGACTGGGGAGCTCCCGGACATGGTCACCTTCATGGAGAGGACACATAAACGGAAGAGAGATGGTGTTTTCGTTGACAAAAGAGCTGAGGCTATTTCAAGAAAATGCAGAGAGCGTGAAGCAGAGTTTATGTTAACTCAAATGTCTCAGGAGGATAGTGAGGGCGATACTGAATTAACTGACAAGGAGTGGAATGCTATCTACCGATCTGTAAGCCTTCTTATATGTACTTATGATTAGCAAACAATGTCCTCGCCTCCAAATAATTCTGTTCTACAAAGTCTCCAATAACGATTTAACATCGTTACTGCAGGAGGTTAAGCTAACCAATGGCCGTCGCTTTGGCTGTGGTGGCATTGTTGTCGATGAGCCTCAACCAGCACTTGCACTTCAGTCACCTGACTACAAGGAATTGTACTTGGCTACACAGAAGGAGCTCCTCGAAGCGACCAGTTCTCTCGTTGAAATGTCTCCTCAAGTTAAAGAAGCTGCTTACTGGAGCAGCATAATGCGCAGTCTTTATCCCCACCATGTACGCTCCTCCGAAGGTGAAGCAACAACCGAAGGCCCAACTGATATGGGTCTGAACACCATTTCCCGTTAATGGGGTATGTCACTTACTCTCCCCCTAATTATGTTATAAAATGTATGATATGGATGCTCTCTTTTGGTATTGTAAGAACGGTTATCACGGGATTATGTGCGATCCAGCTTTTTTCATTTCATGTTCTGTTCGGCGATCGACTGTGGTTAATCTTTTGTTGGATTCTCGGGTATTATGAAGTCAATGTATGATATTTTGTTTCTTATATATGCCCCATTATTGTTGAAACCTAATACGTATTCATCTAAACTTTGTTCTCCACAAAAATCTCACATCTAATTAGTCACACAATAACGAGGAGATAAGCGTTTCTCAGTCGTCGTTATTTTCCGACAATATATGTCTCGGAATTCTGTTATCTCGTTGCGACGCCGGAATTTGTCATCACAATCTCGGTAATAGGAAACAAATTTGCGACCGTGAATCTACACAATTTCGACAATAACACTTGTCGGTGGGGCGTTGTAATTTTCCGACAGTGTACACAAAACGGGTCGCCGGTATTTTGCGGGGTATGACTTGCCGGGGTCATCTCGGTGAGCACCGACCGCTTTACAACAGACTCATGAGAAGTTTGCGACAATTGAAATCCTTTGAAAGTCGTCCTAACTTTCCGACAATTATATTCTCTCCTTCTCGCCGGTTTATCCCGACGTTGACTTTCTCGCCTGTTTCTCACTAAATTTCCGACCTCGTTGCGACAATTGATACCGACATTATCAAGACGATTTTCCTACTATCCTAATATGTCGGTAATTTCCGACAAAATTTTCCAACATGATACAGACGATTCTGTTTCTCGCTAAAGAACGACGAATCTCTGTCGAGTGAGTGTTTCCGAGACCCATTTGCCGACGTCAGAGATTTTTCTCGCCTTTGTCTCGGAGAACACGTTTACCGTCAAATTTCAGACATTATTTGACCGTCGTTAAACGACCATTTTTCTTGTAGTGTAAGGGCTGTTTTCTGTTAAGAATCGCAAGTAAAAAGAATTACAACTCTCAACTTTCGTCCTGTTTGAAACCTCTTTAAGTCATTGTTGTTTTAATGTAAAATACAGAATTTTCATCAGATTCTATTATGATCAATGAAAAAGATTCTCATTAAGTAAAAACACAATATAAGAAATTTGTGTTGATCACAACTGATACTTACTCTAATTTGTTGCATCAGTAAATAAATTTTAATCGGATTAATCACTGAATTTGCGTTGGAATCATGAGAAGAACCAGGATGTCTAAGCTTTAATGATTAGGGATAAGAAGTATAACAATATATAAGCTGAAAAATGTATATATTCAGAATGAAACATAAGTGCACACCAACATGAGCTTATACACTTGGGAGGGCAAGCAATGATAAGCTTTGCCCTTTGATGTTTTATTTGGAAGGAAAAGAAAACTTGAACATAAACATACACACATGTCATGTCTTTCCACCGAGTGGATACAAAAGTTATTTAATTCAAACCTGCTTTTTGTAGCAATGGCAGTGTTGACCCGTTCCTTCAATTACCGCCCAACAGAGTGGAGGACTGGGCAGGGGTGTGATTTCGCAACAGGCACAACAATCAGCAGTTGAACCTGTGAAAGTCTCCGGCCCGCACTCGCTTAAGAACACTTTGGTATCAGAGCGCGCTAGAGCACGGATTTGCACCGCATGGAGCAGCCTTGCTCTTGAAGATTCCTAGATGTTGTTGACATATTCATCAAGATCACCAGCACAAGATTATTAAAGACAATATATTGCAAATTATAACTGAGAGAAAGTTGTATAAATTTTTACCGGTTGAAGTCATCACAAGGACAAGCAAGAGAACGGTGAAGCTGAGGGAGTTGAGGTTCTTTGCCATTTCTTTTCTTTTTGTTTTTGCTATAACTTGTTTTGTTTTCCTTTTTCTTTTCAATAAACTTAACTTTGATGATACAAGTCCATATATTGGTGCGGTGACCTATTTATAAAATTTTGTTAACTTTGTTATAGTACTTGTTTAAACCCTCCTCTCTTCTTCCGGGTGTTCCCAAGTTAATTAATTATGTCGCCACAATTATGCATTAATGCCGTCTTTATTAATTGTTACATTTTTTCTCCCTTTTTTGATCAACCAAAATGAAGGTCATCTCTCTAACTCGTTTTTTTCTTCAATTAACTTAACTTCGATGATACAAAACCTTAGGTGAGGTGATCTATTTATAG
>OVBB01000644.1:0-20343 GCA_900406415.1 Isatis lusitanica
CGGCCTTTTGTCTCATCAATCTCCGAGGAGGGGATTTTGACACCAACAATAATTTTAAAATATTGATTTTTACCAAAAAAAAATACCATTGTAGAATATAAAAGTTGAATGAGTGTTGAATTATTAGGGGAAGAAAGAGAAGATGATCTGGAGTGTTAAATGTAAAAAGTAGGGTGTTGAAAATGAAAACCAATGTGGATGGTATAATCGTCAAACCCAAATGGAATTCCAAACAACAAATCGAAGAAGAAATGATAGAAAGTTACATAAATTCGTAAAAGTTAGTTACCGAACTTGGGTAACCAATTTGTAACAGATTTCCGACCAAAATAATGTCTCAAATGGGTCACTATTGTAACCAAAGTAATGTCAGAAATCCGTAACACTTGGTGACCAATCTTAATACTATTAAAAGTGAAGTACAATTAAAAAAATGCCCCTACCCGTATAACTAAAATTACATGTTGTTAACGAAGGAAGGCAGGGGTAGGATTGTATTATAATTACCACAATTTTTATTTCAAAACCAAAGAGGTCGGATCTGACCCGCTCGGGGAGGAAAAAAGAACGCGGATCTTGGTTTTTTAAAATCATGGTCGTCAATGTTTATCGTCAAAATCTTGGCCGTTCACTAATAAACACAAATATCTCTTGGGTAATTTTTTTCTTTGTCATTAGGGTTATAGAGCATCAACGAGAAAAAAAAACAAACAGAAGCGACGACGACAGAGACGGCCATGGGAGAATTTCAGGTTTTTGCAGATTCATCTTCTGGAAAATCGATTAAGACTCACCAATTCGCAGTCGAGAATGATTTGGTAAGTGTATTTGTCGCAAACCTTTTTTTGACTATCTAAAACTGAAGAGAAATCATTTAAATCTGGGTTCCTTTTTCTTTCTTCATGAAATTTCAGAATTCAAAGATCTAGAAGAAGATGAAAACGCCAATGATTGATCCTCCAAGGTTTTCATTTCTCAGTGCCCCTTGCGTGATTCAACTTTTGGTTTGATTTAATCTTTTTTGAAATTTTTGTTATGTTGAATATGAAATGAGAGTTGAAATTCGTCTTTGTGGGTTTACAACTTTTCATTGGTTGGGATTGTCAAGAGATCAGATGGGTTTAAGCTATGACCTATGGATTCAATGAATGTGTATACTTTTGGTTAGTCTCACTTAATGATTCTAACAGCTTTTGTTGTTGGTTTATTCACAATTCATGAGTTAAGTTAATCAAATTCTCTAATTCCGATTTCGTGCTTTTGATATTTGAGAAATTCCAGAAACTGCACGAGATCTTCCTCTTCAGCGAGATCGATGAAGCCTTAGAAATTCTTCAAAAAAGGACTCCTTACATTGCATCGACTAAATCAAGCAAAGGTAAGAGATGATAAGTTTACAACGAGTTTTTTGTGCAAAGGTAAATTATCCGTACATTGATTCTTAGCACAAATTTCATCAGTTTACAACTTAGGGTTCTTAATATTGATTCTTAAGCGAATTTGTGTTTGATTTTATAAGCGAATTTGGAGTGAAAAATAAAATATTGATAAAGTTCTTGGAGGATTAGTGACCCACTCAAAATTTGAACTTCCGGGCAGATGAACAATGGCTATAAGATATAAATTGCTCAAATATCAAAACAGATTTGTATGTAACAAAAATGATTTTGGATATATTTTTTGGACTTTTGTTATGAGGAAGCTTCAGATGCTTCTTCAGCATCACAAAAGAGATGGAATCTGAGTGATTGTGACATCAGAAAGCCTCTTGGAAGAGGCAAATTTGGCCACGTATATCTCGCCAGAGAAAAACGGGTCAGTGTGATTCATTCAAGCTACTTCAAATGCGACACAAAGAGTTCATATATGATCAGGTTAGTTTTCATCCTAAGCCTTGAAGTCGTTTATCTTATGATTCTTATCTAATCGTGTGTGTTTTCGTAGATGCGTGAAATTCTTGAAATAAGATTATCGGCAGCAATGGAGATGAAATACGTGGCTGAGGTTGCAAATTAATAAAAAGAAGACTCCGCATTTTAGGCATTTGCCGAACAAGAAGCTCTTATGGATATAATGATTCAAGAATCAATGCTTTACAGCAAGAGGCAGAGGGAATTTCAAGGTAAATATCACTTAGTGAATGAGTTTCCTTCAAGTCAAATTCTGCAATTGAGAATGATTTTGTGCGCCTTTGTTTAGGCAATACTAAATAGTTCAGCTATCTCTTCGTTTGTGCTTGAATAAGTTGTAAGCTTAAATAAATAGCTCAGATATCTCTTCGTTTTTGGTTTTATTGAATTTCTACAGAGATATTACTATTGAACATTGTGTTATAAACCACCAATACGAATATGGTTTTCAGATGTCAAGTGGCTTTGCACCAAGAATGCTATGGAGTAAGCAAAAACTCAGGACTTCGCCACTTGGATTTGCAGAGCATGTGAAACACCAATATTGAGCGACACTGTCACTTTTTTCCTGTTAAAGGTAATACTACATAGCTGCTATAAGCTTTACTCATTTTCCATTCCCCTAATCTCTCAATTTTGAAACATTTGTCTTTCCATTTATTATGCAGGCGGTGCTTTCAAACTGAACGACGTTGAGGTTTTGTGGAGTTTTGAATCATGAAAACATGGAGCTTGCTATTGGACTTTTCAGAATTCCAGCAAATTCCTTTCTTAAGGTATAACGAAACGTTGGACTTTTTTTAGATTTCTTTTATAACATGTGACATTTCTGTAAATATTTTCTAGGTTTGTATAGTTTATAAGCAGACACACAATTCCTGTGGTTTTTTTGTCGAGCGTGTACAGTATGATGAAGATCCAGAAGCGTCGGGCCGGTGACGGTTCATTGAACCCGACAGATGAGGTTATTATGGCAAGGCATCTCCTTGAATTGACTCTTATGGGTAAGGTTTCACAAGATTACGATGCTAAAGCTGAAAATTGGCAAAATATCCAAATTATTCGTTTGAATTTGGGTTTCGGATTTCGAATCGATTGAAACCTAAGTGGTGTATTGTCTTTTTGGCTGGAGGTGTTCTTTTCCTTGGACTGATGATAGAAAGGTTACATCATTACATGAAAGAATTACGCATAAGAAGGAAGATCATGGAAGGTATTAAGAAGCAAAAACGAAGTGCAATTGCTGGAGCTTCAGATGATATTAAAAAACTAGAGAATGAGATAAAGATTCTATTGGAAAAGCAAAAACAGTTAGATTTTGAACTCGAGACTATGTCTAAAGAAAGTTCGTACTGAGGATCCCAGTTCAATTTCTCTACAGAAGCAATCGGAAGGGTTTCTTATTGAGTATAACCGGTTACTCGAGGAAAACCAGAAACTAAGAGACCAGTTGCACAGTTTGGATTGCAAATCAGATTCAAGCATCGAGAAGGATACTTGAAGCTATATCCAAACATTTTGAACTTTTTAAAGAGTTTCCTTTTGCAGTTTCTATGTTGATTTTTTTTTTTGTTAAACCATGTTTAAGTGTGAGCTTGATGTCTAAAGTGATCCATTTTTGTTTGTTTTTGGTCGCAGAGGCGGGTGAGATTGTAATGGATGCAGGTGGAAGCCATTGTATTTATCAAGTATCTTGATTGGGAACATGAATTACGTCTCTATTGGAGCAGCGAAGAAGGCTGATCAGATCCAGGGTTTGATTCAGTAGGCTAATACATCCGCCAATTACGGCGAAGCAGAAGGTGTGTGTGGACACAAATTCAATCGAATTATGGGCACCAAAATCATGAATCGGATACTCGAAATTAGTAATTAAGTCGCAACATTATTAATTAATTTGCATATCACTTAGTATTGAGTGTCTCTGTTTCTGTGAGACTCGAAAAATTGTTATACATCTTTAGTCCAATTTTTGAGAGAAAATGTATGTTTAATTCAGTTTTGCAGAGAAGATATTTGTCTTGATAAGCTTCAGAGTTGGAGATGAGGCATATCCTCTTTGGACCAAAAAAGAAAGCACATCCGTTAGTAAACAATCTACCAGCATACTAAACTTGGAACGCAGGTATACTAAAGAGCAGGCTTGTGGCATTTACTAGAAGAGTTGAGAAGGATTGAGATGAGCTCGAGCAGCTAATGGATGATGATGGAGATATGGCAGAAATGTATCTCATATAGAAGAAGAAGAGAATGGAAGGATCTTTGTATGGTGACCAATCTTACTGGGTTACAAGTCAAATGTTGGTATCTCTGTTTCTGCACCGGTCTCACCTTTTTCTTCTCAACCTGATTTCGGAAGACTCGATAACAATCTGAGTTCTCTGCATTGATTTCGAGCAAAATTAAACCGGATTCGCACCCTTTCGATTTCTGCAGGATACCGGTATATATTTCCTCTCTCAATATGTATATATAAACCTGCAAATGTGGAATTGATTACCACGAATTAGATAGTTGATTGATTATATTGCAGTGATGGAAGAAAGAGCGGTGGAATCATTTGTTATGGCTTTCCTTATAGGAAGTGCTTTATTTGAAACATTGGTTTATATCTTTGCTTTACAGGTATAATGTTTATAATTTGAGCTAAAAATTATACTGAAATGATTCAATTAATTATGAGCTTTTGTTTTATGTGATACCTTACTTTACAAATATACTGAATTTTTTTGTGCTATTGATATTCAGATCCAATATTTGGTGCTGAGCGAAAACGAATATGGTTTGAAGAAGCCGACGAAGACCTAGAGGTAAAAAAAAATATATATAAACTCCATTTTGAGGTTATCGACAACGTTTCATTGCGTCTTCGGCGATGGAAGAGGTAGTTATAAGGACAGTTCTTCTTCGCCAGCGTCAGTGGTGGTTTTAACTGACTCAGAGCAGAAGCTACTGCTTGATTTTGGACTTCTAATCTTCTCTTTACCAATTGAGGACTGACTTTTTCATTGGTTTTTGATTGGTTTAGTTGTTAAGCCATATGTAGAGAAAATGTATACATGTTATGCCATGAACAAAAAAGTTATTTATGCTAGGTCGTTTCTTTTACTTTATATAGTTAGTTTAATTAGCAATCAGGGTTAGTTAAGCCTAAACAAATTGTTCAGGTGATCCTCGAGAACTAACCTCTTCTTTATTATTTACACAAGACCTTTCCTTTTTCTTATATTTCTCTTTCCGTACAACAAACCGAACAAAACTCAATTAGAAACAAATTAAACATTTACAATACCAACTCAGATTTAAACCTCTTTCACTATATGCGGCAACATAATTAAAAAAAAAAGGTAAAATCATGAAGAAAAAAATTGGGCCATAACTTATATTTTCTTTTGTTTAAATGAAAAATGGGTTTATAAATTTTCTCACTCTTAGATTGAAGTTTTTAATCAACAGGTCCCAAAATTTATGCTATGATAAAAAAAAAAACAATATTGACTTCAATGTTGGTCTTAATACTTAATAGATGATAAACCTATTGTCCTCCAAGATTTCAAAATCCGGCAATGCGATTCGTAAAATTTCTCACAAATTTGAAATTGTATTTCACTCAAAAACTTGGTTAAGATTTGTTCCTAAACCAGTGGATAGTTACTTCTTCTTATTTCTCAGCTTTGACAAAATTTTCGTAGACAGTCAAACAGACAATGAGTGCCTTGATAAGCAATATTTTAATACAATAAAAATAATGCGTAACTATTTATACCATTTTTGAAACTATTTATTTATTAAATTACGTCTTATATTTTTGAATTATGTTGATGTATTGGGTGAAGGGGTAAACGTTGGTATGTTACAAACTTGGGTACGCGGCTTAAAAAGACAAGTATTGCGAGACATCCACTTTTGTCTCTGAAATGAGAAGTAAAAAATTTTCATACTCTTAACCTTTTTCTAACATAACATATCAATAAATTCAATACATATAGTCATTATAATTTTTTCTTGCAGTGGGCAAATTTTACCATGTACAACTCACATACATGGATTTATTTAGTTTTCTCGCATATTTTTCAAACATGTGACAAAAACACGAGGTTCAACGAACAATTTGTGCTATACATTTTTCTCAGAAAGGACGAAGATATATTCTACTTTATACATTACTTCATTTTTACTTCTTCGTATTTACAATCTTTATATTACTTACTAATCTATTAATTCAAATTATCAAGCTAGATGTTCGAAGATATTTTTCAATCCAAAAGATCCTGCTGTTCATGAATGTAATCAACACTTCTCAAGACGAAGAAAAAAAAACAGTGTTTTACTTTATTAAATGTTGAGTCTTCTTTTCCATTAATTTTATATGTTGAAGATTTGTTTGTAAAGTAATTATATATGTTGAAAAAAAAGTTTAAATGACAAAACCACCTGCGCTTCTAGCACGAGATGTGGACGACGTAGCTGTTAGCTATGGACATACCCTCCATTATAAATATGATCAATTGAACCATAACAAAGTATTATAGAGCCCAAAATTATATATAGAAACATATATTTTATGATCAAACCATACCTCATTTTTATACAAAACCATAAATGAAAATGCTGATCCCATTCTGTTTATAACTTACAAACTTAAGCATAGTTTCTCAAATATACTTATAATTTATATAAGAGAGATATGAGAGATGTGGCGGGTAAATTTCTAGAGTAACTATGGTATAAATTTGATTTAGAAATCTAATACAATATACTACCATATATGAGTTTTTAATAACTTAAACACTATGATTAACCTTTTCTAATATATCATATCAATAAATTTAATACATATAGTTTTTGTTGTTTGTTCTTTGCAAAATCCAAATTTTACCATGTAAACTGATAAACATGGAATCTTTTAATTTTGTCACATATTTTTCAAACATGTGGCAAAAAACTAAGGTTAAACCGTGATATAAAATTTGCTTTTATTTAGAAGAACGAAAGTATATCCTCCTTTATACATTACTTCATTTTCATTTTTCGTATTTACAATTGCTACAATACTTATTAATCTATTAATTTAAATGATTGCAGAGACTGACATGGTCATGTTATTGAGTTAGTTTTTCGACGATATTACTTATTTCTGATACCTTAACTTCACCTGCAGCCGTTTGGAAATCGACATAGAGATATCTATCCGATGACATCAAGAGATTACAAAGGGTTTTACGGAACCAACCAGTAACTGAACTTTCTTATAAGTGATGTTTTGTTTGTATAAATAAATATATAATAATTAATAGAACCTTTGTATTTCTTATGCAGACCTTAATTTGAATGATGAAGAGAAAATGAATCTTTGTCTTATCAAGATAAAGACTCAGCTAGCCTATAATGAAGTTCACTCGCAAATTTTGAGTCTATGTCCCAACCAAATTTAGAAAGTATGGAAAGATATAACTGTTTAGTATAGGAGGAAAGAAAACTACAAACCCCATAAGTTGAATGCATTTCTTGATGAATGGGTAGATAGACTAACATATGAGCAGAGGAAAACCTATGATGAGATTATTAGGGCTATTTTAAATAATACCTGTTGGGACTATTTATGCTTTTTGTTTTTTAAAAGGTGATAGATATTAGTTTGCAAATTTGTCTTTTTCGATCTTTCAGAGAGAGTTTACTATATGTTTTCTTCGTTCTTTCACATCTATCACTATATTCTACGATCGACTACATAAACTTATTAAGAAGGCATGATTGGATACGTTAATCTCACAATATAATTAATTTCAAAGAAAACATCTTAATTTATAGTATTATATACGAATAAACAAAATTACAAAAATAAATCAATCCGCGCGTCCGCGCGCGGGTCCAAACCTAGTATATAGTAAAGAAGCTGTCACAAATTTCCCTTTTAGTGATATTTTGTTGTAACTTTTTTGGTAACAAGATGTAACTAAATGGAAGACGAAAACCTGCATAAAATTAGTCTCGGCTTGGTCAAGAATAATACCTGTACATAAATTTTATTTTTCTCAGATTGGTCAAGAGTATCGGCTGTGAAATTCTCTATACCACCAGATTCCAGTTGTTCCAAACGTTCTGCTACATTCCTCTCAACAAACTCTTGGTCGTTCATCCACATATGTGCCATCAGATGTTTGATGTGTTTTCTTCATGACAGCAATGTTCATCCACATATGTGCCATCAGATCTTTGATGTGTTTTCTTCAACAACTCTTGCTCGCTCAACAAAGGAGTAGTATTCGTTGTTTGCTTCCTACAAACAATTAAAGAAAAAATGGGAAAGTAAAATGATAAAAAGACCATCTTAAATTTATTAAGAATGAATATATAAACATTACCAGCATATCTTGATGTTTGACATAAGAACATGAACCGACTCTATGTTTATGAGGACATAAACCCTTCCAATCAGACAGCCGAGAAGCACGTCCATTTGCACATGTTTTTTTTGGATTTTGGTGTTGTCCAGTACGCTTGCATGATGATCCAATAATCATTCAAAATCCATCCAGGTTTTTTTCCTGAATTTGTTGCAACATTAACCATGCCTTTCAGGCGATAGGCAACAAGTTTGTTAAACTCTTTTCAACTTGATAGTTGATGGAAGGATCCCAATTAATTTTTTTTCTGAAAACAGACAATAACAAATGATGAATCATGATGTATAATGCAATGAGAAATATCAATATCCGATTTGAAGACAAATTGGATTATTAAGTATAAAACCATGAATCAGTATATGAAATTAACATACCTTAAATTTCTGAAACCGTAAACGTTGATGGGAATGTGACACATTCTTCCAAGAGCACCATAGTCCCTGAAATAATCCTTGAATGATCCTTCTGATTTCAGTTGACACTTCTGCATTACCATTTAGCCCCATTCCTTCGAGAATGATGGAGCACAAGTAAACTTGTAGGAACAACATAAGTATCTTCCATATGTTCAATTGGTTGGGAGTTTGAACAAGTGTTGGTGAGCGAGCAGGGGCGAGATGTTCATGTGAACTCAGAGAACAAGAATTTGAACTTCTCCCATAGGATCGAGCACCTATTACTGGCATAGCCATATAGAAAACCAGACGATCAAATTGAGAGATGAAACAGAAAAGAAAGTGTAGAAAGAAACCGTCAGGAGATGTTAGAGTTAAGTACTCATGGTTCTTTATTTTTTAGAATGGGCGGCACGATGTAGGTAATTTAGGGCGGTACAATGGAAAATTTAAGGAAATTTAGAATCCCACTATCTTACTTAGAGACGTGTGGTTATATTGTCAAAATTGAATAACTAAATATTAGACAATAAATTCAAAATCAAATATTCGCAATGATCTTATATGGTTAGCAAAATCTATAATCGAGGTTAAGTTAGAGATCTTCCCATAAATTTCGACATAAATATACTTTAAATCTAACATGCATAATCTCAACTTCATTATCGTTACTGCAATTAGACAGAGCTACTAGAAACATAATCAAACAAGTCATATTAGTTGGAGATAAGACAAGTGGAGAATACAGAATTCTACGTACAATCAAACAAGAACGTTTGCAGTATCGATTAATAAGCACAGAAGAGGGGAAAGCATATTAGCTTACAAGTAAATGGGAGGAGCTGCCGAGAGCTCGTGCGGTGGCAACATACAAATGTCGGAAGGTCTAAAATGTTGAATTGAACCCTAATATACAAGCTAACCATTGTCACGGACCACAGAGACAAAACCATCCTCGTGAAACCTGGATAAGGAAATATATAACAAATACCAAGTAAGAAACATCAAATTTTGCTGATTCAACACAGGTGAAACAATAATATTGTTTGATAAAAGTAAGTAGGTAACTGCATACTCAAAATCTTGAGGTCCTCCTAGAGCTGAAGCTTCTCAGACTACTCAACATTCCTTTCCCTTTGGTCAGTCTCTCGAAATCGGCAAGCTTGCGAGTATGTGAATTGTATAGCTTGTAGAGCAAATACCCACTTCCCAAACAACCAGCCGTTATGACAACCTTCCTTCTATGGTTCCACCTATGTGAATTGTATAGCTTGTAGAGCAAATACTCACTTTCCTTTCTAAGTCTTCTCAATTCATAAAAGCTGATGACTTTATGATTTAAAAACTGTGTAACTGAGCTTCCTACAAAAGTGATTTGCTTTTCCATTCAACTTCATTTTGCTGAGAAACATCAATTCGAATAGTGACACTAACCTGTATTCTTCAGGAAGGTTAGTGTGAGTAAGATTGACGATGGTGACTCTGGGTTCAATTTCCTCAAAGCGAGCTTCAACTGAAATGTCAAAGCAAAAAAACTCAATACATGAACCACAGTCACACATGGAAATCATAATCGAAATGATAATAAGCAAACAATTTTCTTTCTATAAACAAAACCAAGAATCAATAAGCTAAATACAAAAGACTCCACCACAGAACAAGTAGACCAAATTGTTATACGGTGGTTAACGGAGGTTGTGATGAGATCGGAGAGAGCGAGAATGGAGACAATGAAAGAGATAGAGAGGATGAGAGCTGAAGCAGAGGTGAAGAGAGGAGAGACGAATTTGAAACAAACGGAGATAATGGCCAACACTCAGATAGAGATTTCTAGACTATTCGCAGTTGCAGCAGCTGCACTTAGGATCAGAAGTTGTTGGCTCTTCACTTAGGATATGAGGAAATTGACAACTTTCTTAATTCTTATTATGGACAAGACAAATCTTCAATGTGTACATAACAATTTGGTCTACTTGTTACCAAGTGTTTGTCAAAATTCGAGAGAGAGATGTACCGTGCATCTTTTCCAGGCGAAGATAAGATGAGGAGAGTGGATGGTTATGAAGCAAGTCGAAGAAGATAAGGTTTTGTTTCCCTTTTTGACAATAAATATAAAAATTTAATTGTAATTTTTAAAACACCAAACATTAAAAAACCAGAATTGGGTCTCAAGTTTTCATATTTTCATTCTACAATGAAGTTCTAAAAAACAGAGCAAAAGACTGTTGTATTCATCACGGTTACACTATAAGGATATATGAACAATTTCTCTTAAACACAGACAATGAGAGAGATTGACAGAGGCAGATTAGATTATCTCTTTCTATCTCTCGCATCTTTGTTCCAAGGTTAAGTAACAATTATGCTAACAAGTATGGTTTGTGTTTGTGTTTTGTGAGAAATTGATAACAGCTTGTATTAAGTTTGTTCCATGGGTAAGTAACAATTATGCTAACAAGTATTAAACTTACAGAATTTGCATTTTACCGTCAACACAAGTTACCCCTGACCAAGAACAGAGACCATTATCATAAACATTCCAAATTGCAAGAGTTACGATTCACAGAAGTACGATTCAATCCATTTTCAACAATACTCCAATAGCCTTTTTCCACTCTGATTTGAATCTCTTTGAATGAACAGAACTACGATTTCATGTCTCTCTCATCTCCTGGAGCACCACAATCCCATTTCCAATATCCAAACTCATTTCCACAGTATCATATCTCTGCACCTTAATAGCCAGCTCTCACCAGAAACTTCTAGCCATCAGGTGAACTAAATTATCTCCCTTCTGACCAAAGTTTTGCTTGAAACTAATGTGTTCAGTTGCAGCACAAGTAGTTTTAGCTTGTCAAATTGCTATATGCAAGCAAACCGAGAAAGATGATAGATAGAAAATCAAATCACATAGCTATGAATTATAACACAATGGTTGAAGACCACAAATTTAAGCATAAGTTCATAAGTCTTAAATCAAAATAAAATACAAACTCTGGCCACTTCACTCAGATTCTTCATTTGTCATCTCAATGTCTGAATTTCCATCTTCATATGCTCCAGATTCATCTCTATCGTTTGCATCATCAAGGTCTTCAGCTTGACCATGTAGATTTGGTAACGTGTCAACTTGCACAGAACCAACATAGATAACATGTGAATCATCTTCAGACTGCATTGCCATAAAATCAGAATTTGCATTAAGCAGAACTTTTCCTCTTGGTTGTATCACAATCGCTGCTTCCCATTGTTGCTCTCTTTTGCGATTTAGGTAGGGCACATAACACACTTGATCTGCTTGTGAAGCTAAATAGAAGGATCGTATTTTCCGTATCTCTTGGTGACATTAATATCGATGATGCCCGATTTGTTTATCGGTGTATTTCCCACTGATCGAATCATACCAGTCACAAAAGGAAACCACAACTTTCAAATCATCTGAACCAGGATAATTGATTTGTATAATCCTTCTTAGTACTCCATAAAAATCAGGCTCATTGCTGGAACTACAAGATGATGTACCTTTCAAACAAATTCCATAATTGGCAGTTTTTTTCTCTTTTCCCTGTTCATATGTGTGAAATATGTAACCTTGAGAAAAATATATTGGTCATATAGTAGCTCATACCATTGGACCATTGGCTAATGACCGCAACCAATTTGGATACGCTTTAGCGACAAAAGTTTCCTGAACATGTTTTTCACCAACAAATACAGACATTTTAATGATATAACAAAAAAATTAACATACATTAATTGTTGTTAAAAAGTAACAAACTTCTTACATGATCTCGAAACCACCTTGCAAAATCTTTTTCTTTAAGAGTGATGAGATTGTTATCACTTATACCTGGATGAACAGCAGTCATGACCTCATCAAACAAACTGCACATTGACCTCGTTTAGATTAACTAAACGTTTGGAAATTTTGCTTTTGTTAAAGTATGAAGTAAATATTGATTATACATACCTTTCAAATGGTCTTTTATGTTCGCAATTTAGCAGAACATATATATGTGCATGATAGTATTCTTTTCATGAAAGCCATATATCTCTAGCTGTACCGCTACCTCTACCCTGTTGGGAGAAGATATCTGGAATATCACCAAGTTGGTGTGTAGATCGATCATCACTTCCTTCATAGTGTCGATCTTCTGTCCGACCCTTTGTTTTGATGTGTGACTCAAAATAATAAGCACAAAATGTTGAAATTTCTTCATTCACGTATTGTTCAACGATTGATTCCTCTACTTTTGCCCTGTTTTTAACCTTTTTCTTGAGATGGTACATGTAGCGCCCTAAAGGATACATCCATCTAAACTGCATTGTTTCTCCAAGTTGAGCTTCATGTGGCAAATGCTCCACAACATCAAAAAATGATGGAGGAAATATTTTCTCAAGATTGTAGAGAACTATACTGATATTCTGATAAAGAATCGCAATCCCATCTTTATGTAAAGTTCTTGCACAAATATCCCGAAAAAATAAACTGACACCTACAAACAAACAAATAATGACGAAATACGATCATTGTATTAAGAGAGATTTGGCAAAATACGTCAAAAATGGAACATTAGTCCACATACACCTTTCTTTATTTTTAAAAAAAATTGACTATATTGCCCTTTAAGTAAATCTAATAAATTCAAAATAAATATTTTTACAATCCAGAAAATATAAGAAAAAACAAAAGATTAGAATATACACTTATGATATCATATTAACATTCTTCTTGAAAATTAAATTTTAAAATGAAAGATAATTTTCTATTCTAACAACCGTAGAATTCATATTCTACCAACCATATAATTCATATTCTACCGTCTACCGAGTGGTAGAATGTGTTTTCTACTGCTTGCTATATCTTCTACCGATCGTAGAACATAGTTTTACTGTTTTCTCTATAGTCTACCAATCGTAGAATACAAATTCTACTGTTTATTCTACGTTCTACGGTTCAGTCAGATTTGGTAGAATACGTTTTCTACCATTTCTTCTATATTCTACAGAGTGTGGAATTTATATTCTACAGTTACCACTTTTTTCTACTATCCGTATAATAGAACTTCCACCATTCTTTCTATGTTCTACCGCTGGTAGAATACATATTCTATGATAATCTCAGAAAATCTAGGAAATATGGTAACAAAATATTCACTGTATGATAATTAATTGCTTTTCCAACTTACAAATCTAAAATTACTACAAAAATAAATGACTTTAATTTTATTTATTATTTATTTCATAATTATTGTTCTTAAGTAAAAAATTATAAAATATAAATACTATATGTTTATAATTTTAATATCCAAAAAATATTTTCTCTCCTTTTAAAAAGAGAGTTTTTAGACAAATATTTATTTTATATATAAACTATTAATTTCTTAACTCGATAATTTTTCATTTATATAAAGTAAAATATAATAGAATTTTGAAAAATTAAAGATGTGTTGTGAAAAATAAATATTACATTTTTTTATTTTAATAATCAATAAAGAGAAATTATAGTTTTTTTTAATTGATAAAGAGAAGAGAAAAATAAATAAAAGTGAAGATATAATTAAGTTTTCAATTCATAATTTATTTTTAGGGTTATAATTGGATTAAAAATAAGTAAAGTGTAAGGAGACAAATCACACTTAGAAAAAAGTGTAAACGGACAAGTGTTCCATTTTTTGACCCATTTTAGCAAACCTTTCTTGTATTAATTATATAAGTTTAATTAACAAGTTAATTAAAATATTTATACTTACCAGATAAAGCGTCATATACAGATTTATCCAAAAGTTCAGCAAATGCAATTGGAAGCAATTGTTGCATTAAAACATGGCAGTCATGACTTTTCATTCCAGTTAACTTTTGTCCTGCTAGATCAACGCAGTATATGCATGTCCATCTGTAAATTTAACATCTTCTTTCAGCCACTGAAGATCTTTTTTTCATCAGCTTGCAATCTGAAAATTGGAATTGGAGCCTTTCCATCAGTTGTTAAATGTAACTCTTTGCGATTGCAATACTCTTTCAAATCAAGTCGCGATCTGATATTATTTTTCGTCTTTCTTTGCACATTCAGTAGAATATTGATAATATTATCGAAAAAGTTCTTTTCGATATGCATCACATCAAGATTCTGTCGAAGTTTATGATTTTCCAGTAAGGTAACTCCCAAAAGATACTTTGCTTGTGCCAGTTATGAGTATCACCATATCCTTGCAACCCTCCATGATTTCCTCCACAATTAACTGTTTTGGGCAAACCACTGACATGTCTATGCCAAAGTTAGCATCAATTAGCACTTCAGACTGACCATCACTGACATCCCTTCCTCTTTTAAAACTTGTTTTGTTTCGTCGGTAACTATGACCTAATGGTAGAAAACAGCAATGACAATCAAACCAACTTGTTTTTCTACCATTCTTCAACGGAAATGCATTTGTCTTCTCCAAACAAGAAGGAAAAGCTAACCGACCATGAGTTGTCCATCCAGAAAGCATACCACAAGTAGGAAAATCACTTATTGTCCACAATAATGCAGCTTTTAATACAAAATTCTGCTTGGTAGACAAATCAAATGCTTGAACGCCGTTAGACCACAAATCTTTCAACTCATTTATCAATGGTTGAAGAAAAATATCAAGACTTCTCTTGGGATGGTTAGGACCAGGGACTAAAACTGTCAAGAACATAAATTCTTGTTTCATGCATACACATCTCTGGAAGCAGATAGGTGTCATGATTACATGCCATAATGAATAATTATGTCCTGACATACCAAAAGGATTAAAACCATCTGTGCATAATCCAAGATCTCATCTAATGGATGAGACATTTCTCCTTCCTTAACTGTATGTTCTGAATGCCACCTCATGTGTATAGTAGTACTTTTTTATTGGTATAATATTTTCAGCCTATCAAAAATTGGTAGATAAAACATTTGGCGATATGCGACTCTTTTTCTTCCAAATTGTTTAGTTGGACGAAATCTATCCTTCTTGCAGAATAGACAATTATATTCATTTTCAGCATCTTTCCAAAACATCATGCAGTTATCTTGACATACATCAATCTTGTAGTATGGCAAACCAAAAGACCGCATAAGCTTCTTTGTATCATAGTAAGAGTCCAAAGAGATGTTACCTTCAGGCAAATACTCTTTTAGCATTTGTGAAATCGAATCCATACAATTCTGAGGTAGATTATAATCTGTCTTCAAACTCATCAACCGAGCTGCCAACGATAGTTGCGAAAGACCTTCTTTACACTCATCATATAATGGAGTTTTTGCTGCCTCCAAGATATTAAAAAATTTCATTGCCTCGGCATTAGGCTCTTCTTCCATGTTCTGACCAAATGCAGTGGAAATCAGTTCCTCATAATGATTCCCTTGCTCTTGCTGTTGTTGTTGCTCTGTTTGATGATCAGCTCATATTGTTTCTTCACCAACGAAACTGTTGTTCAGATTCTCATAATTTTCTCCATGACAAATCCAAACCCAATAGTTAGGCATAAACCCATTGTTATATAGATGGTTCCAGACTGTTGCTTCGTCTCTGACTTTTCCACTACCACATTTGGTACATAGACAAAAAAGCTTCAAAGTCTCCAAAAACAGAGTTTGATTCATGGCAAATTTCATGAAATTTTCTAAACCCTAACAAAATCTTCAGAAACCTTATTAGTAATTGGATTGATTCGCTGATACATCCAACTTCTTGAAGAAAAAATATTGCCACTAGAACTCATTATGTATTTTGATGGAGCATTCACAAAAAGAAATCACTCTTTTCATGAATGGAAGAGGAAAACATAAAGAAGAACACGTTTTTTTTTTCTTTGAATTTTGGATTATCATGTATTTCACCTAAAATATTGTTTCCAATAACCTAGGTAATCTATAACAAAAATATAAAATCAGGAAAATAAGCTAAATATAATTCGTAACATAATGACTTAATGAGATTTGTTACATATATAATGAAATAAACTTAATAAGCTAACACGCAACTTTGTGACAAGATTGGTAACATAATTTGTAACATAATTCGTAACAATAGATGACACTAATCTATTGCTCACTAATTAGTAAATACTTGTGACTTGGTTTGGTTACATAAATCGTAACAATATATTCCACTAAAGTGTTTGTCACAAAGTCGTCGGTATTTATGACATTTTTTGTGACTTTTTAAGTTGTCACTATATTATGACGAAAGAGTAACCAGTTTGTAAATTTTATTGGGTGGTAACAAGTTAGTTAAGAAAACATCATAAAATTGTGACAGAAAATTTCGACACAAGAATTGGTCACAATAGCAACATTTTCTTGTAGTGTCATGCTCAGGTTCAAGCCGGTTGTTTTCCTTTGGTATATTCTTCATCTTCAGGTTCACTTTGGTCGGATGCACCATCCATAGTCCTATCATGATCACTTTCAAAGAGAACGATGCTGAAGGACTCGACCAGCCTCACAACGACCCCCTGGTGGTGGAATTTGATATCAACGACCAAGATGTGTCCAGGTTCTTAATTGACACCGGAAGCTCGGTGGAAATTGACGAGAGACGTTACAGAGAATGAATATTGATCTCTAGAAGGTGTCAAACCCGAGGTCGTTGACCGGATTCTCTGGCAATGTCACAATGACGGACAGAAGGATCCAACTCCCTATCCATGTCGGCGGGGTCATGAGGATCATAAATTTCACGGTGGCTAACCACCTCGCGATCTACAATGTCATCATGGGAACCCTGTGGATCAACTCGATGCGAGTAATCCCGTCGACGTACTACTTATACCTGAAATTCCCGACCCCAAGCGTAATCGAGACAATCTGTGGAAACCAAAAGGATGCTCGGATCTGCTTTATGGCTTAACACAAGCTCCGGAATCCGACGGTCCCACCGAAATAAAATCCCAAGCGCAAGAAGGTAGACACAAGTACGGAGCCACGATGTAAGGCATGAAGAACCGACAACTTCGAGAAAACAGAGATTCTGCCCACGAAAGATAAAAGCAACCCAGAAGATCCAACGATTGCTAAAGGGGACAAGCCCAAAACAGCAGAAGTCACAACAGATGATTACGTATCCAACGCCTAGCCTCACTCCCATTCATGAAACAAAAAATAAAAATAACGGAACTTAGGGTAACTTGATCATTTTCACGAAGGGTACGTAGGCTGCTCGCCTAAAAACGAGTTCAGCTCCCCCCCTCTATTAAAAAGGGTGGGGGAGTGGGTCCGTATATATCTTTTGAAGGAGGGGGGGGATCGGGTATGTATATATCTACTCCCGCAAAGAGTCCAAGCGACATCGTATTTTCGCGAAAAAGTTTGAAGGATAACACTGAGACTTAGCATTTCACAACACATCCCAAATTCAAACATGGTTTTTTGGAAGCACAGATCGAGACACGAACTCCGGTTGAACACTGTGACTTATCATCTCACAGCCCATCCGGATAAGAAGATAGTCTTTCCAAACAAACAAAGAAACCAAGAACTTTGGCTGAACATCGAGACCTAGCATCTCGAAACCCATCTGGAATCGCTCGCTTAATGATCAAATCGGACAAGCTCCTACAACTCACTCGAGAACGACAAAGTCACGAACCCCGGATGATCACCGAGACTCAGCATCTCGCAACCCATCCGAAATCCTCCAACAAAAGACTGACCAACAAAAAATCAACTAGGACAAGCTCCTCACTCAAGTCTTCTCAAACAAATTCGTATGTTGCTAGCCACAACAAGATATTCTCTTAACATCTACAAGTGGATATAAGTAGCACGCTCTACAAATTTCCGGACTAATATCAGAAATGCGTAACCTGATCGAGAATAGCAGGAAGCGTCAGGACGATATTCTGTTTAGCTTATCCACGGGAGCGTTTCGCAAATGGAAGTATTGTGAAGCGTAAACCGCGAAATAAGCTCGCTAAACCCATTAAACACCATACGAGGAACACTGGTCTGATCTACATCTCTCAAACGAAGTATCAAACCGGCTCTAGTACGAGATCTTAAACATGTTTCGTCAAGAAGGGAATTCAGAAGTTAAACTCTGAAACGTTCGGCTCCAACACTGTTCATTGGGAATTATCTGTTAAGCGCTTGTTCGAAAAACCAGACTCGACAGCCGATTATGCGCCGGGTAGGCGCTCGGCAGCACCTTGCTGATGCACTCTGTAAGAAAAAAAATTCACTGTTTTGGAATTCGAAGCTTATAATCAGTTGATTGATGTTAGATTTGAAGGTTTTGTATGAAATGTATAAGTAAAAAGCAAAAAAAAAAAACAGCTTAGATCGTGTGAATATGGTCGATGGCCGCACACCATTAGAGTTGCAGAGGTTACAACCCGAAGAAGAAGACGACCAAATTACAAAAATATATTTCCATTAATGAAAATAAAAATAAAAACCAAAATAATGCACAGTGTGGGTTCAAACCTGGGTCTACTGGGACATAATAAGTAGCATTTACCGCTGGAATACTGTCAACTTATGATTATTTTTACAATAATAATATATAAACACATCTATTTATTAAAAACACCCTAAAACTAGGCCCCGCGTAAGTGGACAGTAGTCCAGTAGTAAATGCTACTTATTATGTCTCAGTAATCTCCGCTTAATCCCTGATTTTTCTGCTATACGCTAGGTCCAACCCGACCCCTGACTAGCGTCTAGCGTTTTCTCGAACCTTGGTTAAAATACTGTTCACGAACCGAGAAATATAACCGAGGACCGGTTTTACTTAATCCGGACTGGGCGTACTATTCGTGATGTACATTAACGATGTACTGTTCACGGTGTACTGTTCATGGACTGGCAAAAATCGAGATGGACCAAGAACGAACTTGATGGAGAATTGCTAAGTGGTTTGGGCCGTGGGTCAAGCGTAAAACGGCTAGGTCGACGGCTGGGAAGGAATGAGCAATGTCCCACATTGCTTACAAGACTCTCAGACACCCTAGGATGTCTAGTATATATATACATGCTTGTATTAAGTTTAAATCCATCCAGATCCTAGTATTAGAGATTTCATACTATAAGACGCTAAGCATTTACGATTTTTCTTGTACTTCGGAAAAAAATCACTTAATAAAATAATCTCTTACAATTTCGGTCCTCGAATTCTTATAAAATAGAGATTTCGAACCCCCATTTATTATAAATTTTGATTGTGTGAGTTACTACTCTCACACTAGGAAAGTGTTCGAGTTCAACATTGACTCGCTTATATACCACAACTACCTAGCTATATTAATATTGAAGGAACTTGCGACAGAATTGCGACGGATTTGCCACCGGCCGTCGCTAGGACATTGCAAAAATCAGGGTCTGTTGCAAATCCGTCGCAATACCCTTACACGTGACATTTGTAATCTTGGTTAGAATCATTAGTATGCCACAATGTGTGTGTACAGATTAAAATTCCAAAACTCATATCCTAACCTTTAATTAACATAAGTGTTTCAAAAGTTTTGTAAAACACAATCTTATAATATCAGTAATCTATTATAGTTTTATATATAACATAACAAGTTGTTAAGTATAACATGTAGCATCTACTATGTTGTTGTTGGAATGAAGACCACAATGCACAATCTAAGTAATGTGCAAAGTTGGGA
>OVBB01000645.1:2143-20316 GCA_900406415.1 Isatis lusitanica
TTTTTTTTACATTTTTTTCCGAGAAATAGTGACTGTATTAATTGTACATCTGACATTTGTAATTCTTACGTTATGTTTTACATTTATCGCTGTTAACATGTACTATTATGTTTAATGCGTGAATGGTGTGTATTTTGTGGCACTTATGTCATTAACTCTATAAACCTGGCTACATTGAAAGCCTTAATTACCAAATACTTAGTTAGAGCATGATTAATGGGAGAGCCCCATGAAAGGCTCTGATCATTATTTAACTAATTAATTTTAGTTCAGAGATTTAGCTAAAGATTTTTATGTTTTGACTCTGCAATGGGAGAACCTCTAATGGGGTTCTGAAAGTTTTTTTTTTTTAACTGTGATTTTTTTTGTAACATATTTTAAATACAGTTTTAATTGTAAATAAAATTAGAACATATTTAACATGAAAATATTTTAAATATAAAAACATTATAAATAAAAACATAAAAACAGTTTAAACATTATTTTCGAAATAATAAAAGATAAACATTTCAAATAAACATCAAAACTTAATACTTGGAGTAGATATTTTGATTACATCGAAATTTTTGCCATACATGTTCAATCAAAGAACTAATGAGCATAAACCAAAAATCTAATTTGCTGAATCAAAGAAGTGTTTGGCCATGACGACATGATAGTGTAAGAGCGCATACTTTCTTTGAAGATTGACCATTGCCACTAGCTAAATTTTTACCATTACTCCTATCACTGCAAAAAAACATACTGATATATTAACTCAAGAGACGCATAAAACTCAGAAAAATTGGAACTCAACAAAGGTCAATGATGCAGAATCCAAATATAAGCAGCATACCTTGACAAAATTGCAGGCCGTTTGTAAGCAGCGGATTGTATGACACTAACGTGAACACTCACATTGATAAGAACCGCGTGAAAGGTACCAAAGTGCACCGGCCAGTAAGAATGCACACCTGAGAGAGCTTTAGGAGGAATACGAAAATCATGCACTGCTGCAGGACTGGCATCTGAATTAGCTCAAAGATCAATATAACAGCGGATGTAGCTGAACCCTGCATGATTCACAACTAGTCATTTACTCTAGTTGTCTTATTGGTCAACCAAATACACCATTTATCACAACTGGAGGCTTATTGTTGCTAAAAATCAGCAGCTAAAATAACCTCACAAACTCAATGCCGTAAATACTTAATTTGCAACACATTTGTTCATATTAGGAGGAATCTAAGGTGGATAAAAAAGAAGAGAAAAGAAAGACTGGTACCTTATATCTTTCCAATGGCATAGTAAAAGAGACCATCATGCATAGATGAACATCCTGCCTAACATATTTTACACGGAAGGGCTGTGTTAAGAAACTATTATCTTTGTCATCTATCTTCCACACTCCATATGAGTCGTTTGAGCTTGCATCGAGATAATCTTGATTCTTTATATGTGAATTATACTAAAAGATAATCTTTTGAAATAGACATATAATTCACGAGTGCACTCAGTCACACGGACATCACGGTAGAAAAGAAAATGATTGAGAAGAGAGGTGATGGAGAAGGGTACCTTCATACTGAACAACTCGTGAAGGAATTCCAGAGGAGTTCTTATCACCATCCTTGATACCATCTACAAAGGAGTAAAAGAATCAAATAAGTGCTTGAATTTACTGGAAGGCTAAATAAAAAACAAGGGGCCATACCCTTGCTGGAAAAGATCATGGTTATGGAACCAATGGATATAAATAGCAATTTCCTGAACTGTGTCGACCATTAGCACTGGCTTAACCCTGGCTACGTAAGGCTCTGCATCAAGGGTCTTAGTTTGCCTATTTCTCTGACTGAGTCTGATTAACCATCCAAGACGGCGTAACATATGGAGGAACTCACATGACCTTCTTACAAGTTTACTCTCTGTAATCCAACTTTCTACATATTGATCACATAGAGGAGACATATCGCCTAACCCAGAAGCCGACCAAAGACACTTAAAATCCGTAAATTAGATGACCATCGATACAAATAACAGCAAGTTCTCAGATTTACTTTCACAGATCCAGGAAAGTGTTGAGATTTGAGATGAACAAACCTGATACTCCCATTCAGCCGCAACAGCCTTAGCGAGTGCCAAAGAACGAAGCTTGAGCGGTCTTTTCGAAGGGGTTTTAAGTGTTCTGTAATCGAGCATCACTGTCCATCCATTGCCATTCTCTGCTTCTCTCGTCGTCACCTTCTTGTAGAATCTATTCCCCACGATCGAACCCGTCATGAAAGACGTGGGCATCGTCACCGAATCCGAGTCGTTGTTCCGGCGAGCGTTCGGAGCTTTCAGGAGGATGGGTTTCTCGTTTTCCTTGTCGAACGTGAACGAAGAAGACGATGAAGAAGATTCCGATGACTGACTATTGGAATCGGGTTGAAGAGCGGCATATGTTGTACAGTAATTATTGTTTTTGTTTCTGGCCAATCAAGTGTCAAGATTAATTTGTTAGAGACGAGCTCCAAAAACCCTTATACTAGAGACGGTCTCTGCCTTTTTAATTAGTTTTGATTTATTTTAATAGGTTTTTTTTGTAGAGACTGCTGTTTAGAGTCTCCGATAATCCTGCTCTTAGATGCCAAAAAAACATAACAAAAATTACCAATTATCACGGTGACTATTTTTTTTTGTTTTTGTCAACATTACGGGACTGTTTATCAACGTTTTTAAAAAATAAATTTGTGGTGGGATCTCAGCCACATTTGTTTTTGTTTTGAAAGTGTGCAGTGCGGTTGACAAAAAAAAAAAAAAAAAAAAAAAAAAATGNTGCAACGGGGACGGGGTTGGCTACATTTTGATTTTTTTTTATATATATTGTTCACTATTTACTTTTATTAATTATTATTTTATTGCTATGTGGACTCTAATTATTTTGAGAATTTTAATACGTGAAAAAAGTCAGGTCATTCTCACTCTCCACCAGACGACATCTGTTTCGTTTTCATTTGTGAAATGTTAATATACATATATTATTATATATATATTTCTAGATATACACAAAAATACGAAATGCACAGCACTAAAACAAAAGAAAGAGAAATAATTTTTTAACAAACAATAATGGTGCAACTAAAAAGAGAGGTCGTATAATTGGAAAAATGAAACTAAAATATAAAATAAGAAATGAAATGATATGCACAGATTTATACAAAACAAAGAGACAAAAGATGATGGAGACCAGACGTCGAAACAAGTGGGGGCGTAGAAATTGACCTTCTCGTGAGCTACATTTGGATAATGTTTCTTTAATCTCCTTTTCTTCCCATCTCACTCAATCTACATGCATGTCTGATTAATTACTATTGGGATAGAGAATTGAATTCTATCAAAAAGGTTGACTTGAATCAGAAGATTGCAATTATATAGTTTTCTAATATATATACACATAGTCCGGTTAATGGTATACACAGTTATATCAAAATCATAGATCAGTTATAGAAATATTTTTATTAAATAAATATTTGTTAGCAAAACACACACAAAATCTATAAAATATATATATTTTAGATTAAGGTTAATCAGAACTATCTCAAATTATTATAGAAATCCTCAACAACAGGAATTTTCCAATCTATAAATTTAGGCGTTTAAGATCTAGGTTTTGATCTTCGTTTATTTTTTTGAAGTAAAACTTCTGATTTTAAAACTTTTAAATAAAAATTTTTACGATGTATTAAGAATTTAGAAAATTTTCATGTATTTAATAAGATTTTATCAAATTCAAAACTCTTTTTTATTGAGTTTCAAGAAATTCGAAAGTTATTTTTAAATTTGTGTTTAACTGCCTGATTTAACCGTTTATTTTACTTAATTTGAATCTAAAAATTATATTTAAGTGGTAGGTTTAAATATATATAATATACTTCTGAATATATATATATATATATATATATATATATATTACTGAATACATACATATATATTTATGGTTAATATAAATTATGTTGAAGTATTTAAAATAAAAAAACATTCGAGGGAGGAACTAGAATATAAAGTAACACAAATAAAATTTATATAAAAAGTATATTGATAAATAATCTTATATGTATATTTATAAGTTTACCTAATACACAAAATTGTTTACAAGTCCAAAATACACTTATTGATTTCCTTTCACATTTAAGGGTTTATACGCAATCAAAAAAATCTTTTTATTTCCTTAAAATTTGCTCTCTTGTAAGAAATTCAAAACCTTATTACTTTTTTTAACATCAAATGAAATTTCATTAGAGGAATTGGATTTTAGTGCTAAGTTTAATACAGAGTTAAGTGAAGGTAGAGCTGCTTTGGCCAGAAAATCAGCAGTGGTGTTGTTTTTCGTGATCAAAAGATGATATTGCAACTAGAACATCCTGGACGATGCTCAGTGGCGGATCTATTTGAGAGAATCTGGTTTCATATGACACCCCTAAAACTTAATACAAATTGTATTTTGTTTGAGAATGCATTGATTTTTGATAATAAAATAGCATGAACATCAATTGACCCTTTTAATTAGAGGTAAAATTTTATCATGACCCCAGTTAAAATCAATCCTAGGTCTGTCCTTGACGATGCTATAGAATTCAGGGTGTTGCTCGTTTCCAGTGACATAACTTTGATAAGCGTTTGAGAATCAGAGTGAATCCTCAGGCGTCTCCAACTGTCTTTGAGCATAGATGACAGCTTCAGACATGGATAAGTCTTCAAAAGCCTTATTGCTAAAAAAAATTTAACTGTGTTGAATACTTGAAACAATGTTTTACCATATCTATTTATACCCGATAGGTGTTTGAAACTAACCTAATATTTCCAAGTTGAGATTAATCTACGAATTTCTTTGCCGATCTCCTTTTTTCTACAAAAAAATAAAGAAAACTTTTCATAAGATTAAAAAAAAAAAGGGAATGTATCTTTATGTTTTTATAAACTCCCCAAGATGCTTATTTTCTCAGCTACCGTCTCATCAACCGCCTCTTCACTCGTCCACGTCATTTGTCTTGATAGAACTTTAACTATACGTCAATCTTTACACAACTCAGCTTCATATAGTACTTCTTGACTGGTACATCTGACCTCTACATTTTGAATCTCCTCTTTTCTAAATTTGTTGATCTCTAAAGCATCTGCATGTGAAAAATATACCACACACATTCAGCAGATAAACAAAAAAAAACTCGCTAGACAATTTATACAAACTTTCAATTAACCATTAAAAAGCAGAACAATTATCTAGATCTAAGAGCAGCATCAAAATTCAGATATCATTTAAATGCTTAATCAGTTTGGATAATGTCATTAAGATTTACTGCTTTATCTAAAAAAAAAGTCTACCAATACTTTTTGAGAAGTAGTCCAAAATTTTTTTTACCCGAAAACATTAATAGAAAATGATAGAAAACCAAACATGAAACTTTTTCTTACGACACATTGATGCAATAATGATGAGAATTATGGAGTACAAATAATTGCGGTTTAATAGCCCGTCAAATCAAATTACACTGGTGCATAATAGTGAGCGACATGAATTGTAACCTTTTTGGCATTTAGTTTTACTTCTATCAATAAAGTTTGATATCATTTTCTTGGATGACAATTCAACAGAAATGCATAAATCGTTGTACGTGTGTTTTTGGAAATTCGAAAGATAGATATAATGGCAACATCTTTTTTTCACAAAACTGTAATGGCAACCTTTCTGAGATATTTTATTTCTTACAACCTTCAATTTCTTATAATTATTAACATTTAAGAGTGGAATCATGGTCGATAAAATATAAAAAAAGAAGCATATACATATGCTTGTTTTCCTTTTAGCTTTCTGTTGATAAACATAAATTTTCTTGTCTCATAATCTCATATATAAATATAATTGAGTTTTTCTTTTTGCCGATATATAATGAACGGACGTAAGCAGGTGTTCAATGGAATGGAATGACAAGTACTTACTCACTTGATCCCGACACCTTTAGGTTTGTTGCTTCTGCAGATTTTTGTACCTAGCAACGTTTTTATGTAGTATTTGTTATAACAAATATGTGAGGGGACAAACAAACAGTGTAACGAATAGATAGACAAATTTACGTGATTTACTAACGAAGTATTGACTATTAAAACCGGTCATGAGAATTTAAAGAAGTAAAAAATTAAGGCATATTTTGATATATATCGACTAAGTTCATGAACAAATGAAAGTACTAACTTTATTATTGGAAACAGAAGATACGGTTTCATAATATAATCGAGAGAAGGGACACCTAAGTAAAACAATTGTAAGCAGCCAAATTAAACGATCATATTGAAAGTGTATACCAACAATATTCCTATAAGCTTTAGTGGTAGTCTTTAAATTATCAAGATTGTGTGTAGGTTGACTGGAAAAGCATTCAAAAGGGAAATTTGGAAGTCATATAATTGAATGACCTGTTGGGAAGAAATCATATCATTGTTGGAATCTAAATTGTTTCAACTAATTCGAGTAAGATATGTGGCTTCCAAATCCTTTGATTTTTCTATTAGATAACTTTTACGCAATCTTCTTTGTATGTATAAAATTTTATTATAAAACGATATTACGAAGCAAAATTTAAAAGATGTTCGGACATAACATTTTTCATTTTTCTATCTTCTCTCACTAGTTATTCGAGCTATACATTTTTGATTTATACAAAAATTACATATCCGAACTATACTCGACAAAAATATCTAAAATAATTAGCGTTATAAAGAGGAAGAATATGAATATCTTGTTACAAAAAAAAAAGTGCTAGGATTGCATAACCATAAGCGGGAATCAGCAAAGCATGTTCCTCGAAGACAGGAACCGACTGGATGAGTCTTGCCGGCTTGACTACTCAAAGACGTACCTCTAAACAGGTGGTTAAACAGAGTCAAATAACATGTTTTTCAATAATTATCTGCAGTTCATGAAAAAATAACATATATCATATTTTTTGCGGGAAAAAAATCATGCTAGATTTGTTCAACAAATTGGTACATGTTAATATCAAATACGTAATGAAAACATGTCAGATAAAATAATTCAGAGATTTTCCATGCCCAATCCTAGTTTCTATAACTAGTCAGGTCGATTTTACAAGTTACAACCATTTCAAATACATTGTATCAGGTACGTAATTCCCACATGTACTACTACTATCTATTAATGTACATATTAATAAATGTTACCGAGACTCTCTTTTTCTATAAATTATAGTAATTCGTTTATTGAATGATATCTTTTCTATTTATGATATTAATAAATAGTAGTTGTCCAGACTATAAAAAAAAATTGGATTATTTAAACTTACTACTTTTGAGTTTTGACTAGACAATCACTATTTCTCACACTTTTGGAGGAACCATTTACCTTATTCTTTTATTTTAAATACTTTTTCAGTCATATAAGAAAAACGGATCTATTCATTTTGGTTAAACACAAAAATAAAATAAACGACATGCACATATTTCTTTTTGGCAAACAAATGTAACTATAAGAAATATCACCTTTTTAGCTTTTACTTCAATAGTATCATAGTTTTTTTTATAATTTAAAATCAGACAATACGCAAAAGAAAACTTTTAAAGATTTGTCTTTCACTGTTTTGAAATAGGTCCAAACTTACAAATAAGACACCGTCTTAAATACAAGTTGAAATAATTGTTCATTGTAGAAGAAAAAAGATGGTGATAGAATAAACTATTAATTTAAATTACATGATTGAAATACATGTTTCCCTTATATGATTGAGATGATATTTTTAATAAGAAAAAAATCAAGAGATTGTTGTGGTATGTGGAGAAGATGGTTTTGTCTTTCTTTTGTGTCATGAGAGGCGAGCAGTTCTTTGTCTGTAAGTTCAAAGAGAGACATATGCACGACGTCGTTCTCAGTACCACTATCATCCTTCTTTACAGATCCAAACTGTCTAATTTCTTTCTTTCTTTTATTCTTGTTTTCTTACAACGCAACACCACCAACGATAATGTAACTACTTTGCAAACTTAGAATCACAGTAATAACTGTAATTAATTTGAGTACTTACAACCAACATCACCAACAATAACGTTACAAATTTACAAACCTTGTTAAGTTAGTGAGTCAATAAAATTTACAAACCTTGTTAAGTCAATAAGTCAACTCCATGCATGTAGAGAACGTGATCGATTTACACCTCAATACAATACAGTTACTAAGAGGCTGGTTCCAGACAACCAAGCCAAAAAAAAACTTATGGATGAGAGGTCCAAAGTTTCTACAATTTATCCAAAATGTTGTAATAATAATAATTAGTTAACTATCATAATGGTTACATAGATTGCAAATATTCTAGGCGAGTCTACTCGTTACGAAGAAAAAGGACCAGTTGTGAGAAAATATACAATTGTTTAATGATAAATTAACAAAAGTGGAGGATAACCCACAATTATATTGAAAATATTAGGGTTTGTGGTATTTTAATTTTATAGATGGAGTTCAGATACCTTTTAATGATGGAAGCTTGGAATATATATCGTAATTTCTTACTTTTACATACAGATTTTGAAGCTTTGTTTTGGACTATGGAGTATCCGACTTAATCAAAATAGTGTTTTTTTTCTTTTAGAAATAGTCTACCTTTTTAATGCACATTGAAGAATTTCAAAGATGCATAGAGTTTCTTGACACTTCTTTATTGATTTTATATTCATCGTGTAAAGAATTCTAAGACTAACAAGTTGATACACAATACCCACAATTTTCGTTCATAAATAATATATGTTAATTTTATACTTCCAGTTTGATTAACAAAATCTTCTACACGGTTTTTTTTTTGTATTTGTTGAAAAAAGTAACATCTTGGTTTATAATGTAATACCCATAATTTGAGAAAAATAGTGATTTATAAAATAAACTTATTTGACTATCTATACTACTAAAATAATTTACCTTTTCTCTCAATTTAACTTGGGAAGTTCTAATATTAGACATGTTTGGGTGCACAGAAAAAGGAAGAAAGACATGTTTGACATAAAGCAGTTGAATGATAAAGATAAAACACAGGAAAAAGCTTATGAAGTAGTGATCTGTAAATCAGCTGACAAAGTTTTCCAAACACGATAAGATAGCAAACTGGCCATTGGACAATACTGGAGAACCCATGGTCCGAGAGTGTGTGTAATGGCCCACGAACTGTGCTTGTTTGATATACCATACCCATGGCGGATAGCTCGACTGAATGGCAAGAATGGTTGTCAAGAATCTTTCTATGTTATGAACAGAAGAAGCAGTGTTATGGGATCTACCAAACAAAACCAAATCAAATTTCTTTTTCAACCAGCACGCATCATCTGACCACAACCAGGAGGACATCAAATATCCCCGACAAAGTGCAACTCCGCACAGCTTCTGCAAAGTTTAAGACTTTTTTTGAGAATAGGTACCTCAAGGGCAATTCGGATTGTGTTTCCTTCGATGGCAATACCAATCAGAGCAATAAGTGCATTTAAATGCTGAGATTCGAATAATCTCCTTCTACGAGTCCTTGCACCCACTCTTCTCCAAGTTTGCTTGTGATGCTTTTGGTGCCTCAGATGTTTCTCATTGTTCGACATTGTAATGGCAGAGCTCAACGCATCAGTGACTGCATCAATGTTCCACGGATAAACACGGATGGCGCCACTCAGAGATGGAGAACAACCGCTGAACTCAGAGACAAGAAACACACTCTTCCTAACATCACTGAGACGAAAACTTAAAGCTGCATGCAAAACAGGGCTTCCTCGCCTGGTCACCATGTACTTGTAAATCCCATCTCTCACAGCACTCACCACAACATACTCCGAGATGGCGTGACCAGCGACTTTATCCAAAGTACTAACAGGTCCATTCATAAAGACAATAGGCTTATAATCACCAGGTAGGGATCGAATATATCTGGTACTCTATATTTTCAACATCCTTACCTGAACTCCGAGCAGGATTAGTGATCTGCACGAGAAGTAATCTTCCACGAAGCCCTTGTTCTGTTCTTCGGAAGTAGTCGAGACCAACGTAGCCTCTTCTGGATTCGTAATCAATAGGTAGAAGCGAAGAGCGAAGCCAAGAATAAGCAACACTGGCAATCACCGAGGATTAGCGAATGAGAATACAAAAGAGAAAAGGATAAACCCAACATGGTGATACAATTAAGAATAAAAGTGCAGGTGCATAGTATGCGAGAAGAAATCAATCTTTACACATAGATAACTAATGAATAGCTGATCAAGAGCAAGGCTCAAGAAGAAAAATGTACGAGCTTGTTGTAATCAAGGCCAATTTTGCAATAAAGAAGTTTCATATATAGCAAGTTTCCATCCTTAAATATCTGATGCAAGAGCAATATCACAAGGTTTCTACAAAAGAACGTTTCTTTGCTTTACCCTTGAAGAATAAGAATCAAAAACCGAGTGAACAAGAAAAGGATGAAACTGACCTGCAAAGAAGCCCTTGGTTCTGTTCTTGGGCAAGTTTCAGAGAGTGACAGAAACATTATACAAAACCTTATAGGGATGTAGGCGAGGAGAATAGGTGATGACAGGATGAGACCACTCAATGTTTCCCCAAATCTGGCCTCCTTGGCGTCTGTCCAAGGAAATCTCTGCACACCAAATCTGCAAACCTACCACGATCTCGATCTCGTCCCAGAAGAGCAGAATGTTGCCATCACAGTTAACCAGTCTACCCCTAGGAAGTAAAGATGGCAAGTCATGAGCTTGTTTATGCATATCCACAATCTTGTCACCAAAGTGGACCACTCTGGAACGAGAGAGTTTCTCTTGGAGAGAAACCAAACCATTCACCATGCAAGTCCAATCCATGGCCTTTGGTTCACCATTCAACTTGTTTTTCTCGCACCAAAGTATTGTCCCAGATTTACTAAGAGCGAAGATGAGATTATCAATTACACACCAATCCCTTGTACCTGCTACACCACGATTCCCTTTTCCCCATTTAGCTTCACTCGGCGAGTAGTAGAAGGTTTCGTCCCTTCCATTCACTGCGTAAACCTTGGCATCCTTCACCACACAATCGTGAATATAGTCATGTCTCCTCCGATACAGCTTCTGCGGCAAAGAATCCCAAGTTTGGGTCTTCGGGTCGAACACCTCTCCCCAAGACAAGGAATAATCATGCCACGTGCACCCTCCTAACACGTAGATCTTCCCATCTACGACGGCTGCAGCAGCCGAAGCTCGAGCCACTCCCATGGAAGGGGAGGGGCGCCACGTGCGAGTACGACAATCCAACACCAAGACATCCGAAGTGGGACGTCCTTCTATCAATCCCCCGATCACATATATCTCCCCATCCAGAGCCACCACGGAGGATCCTTCCCAAGACTGAGCGGGGAACGAAGGAATCGGGATCAGATCAGAGGCGTCTCCACGGCGGTGGAGGATATACCACCGTGGCTTTGGGGTGCGTAAGCATACGTAGGCGTACGTTTTGGTCGGCGATCGCATCTTGTAGAGCTCAGGCGAAGCCACCAAAGAGCGACACCTCTTGGAGACGAAAAACAAGGCTGCGTGGTCAGATCTCGAGAGGAGAGCCAAGCAGCTCAGAGCCACGTGATCTGGCAGTCGCGATAAAGGAGACGCATCCTCCTTACTCGCTCCCTGTTTCTCTCTTTGGAGAGCGATCACTCTTGGATTGAAGAGAGATAAGGCTGCGTGGTCCCATCGAGCCTCCTCCTGCCTGCTCTTCTTATATGGCCGCTCTTCCAAATTCCACATCGGTGACAAGATTGTAGTCTGTAGATAATAGCACACAGATATCTTATTATATTATATTAGTCTGATTGCCTATCAAATATATATATATAAGATATGATAAACCGCCATAGCTAAAAATTAGAATAAAGAAAGGAAAAGCAAAAAAACAAAAAGGAAAAGCAACAAAGAGTTTTTAAATTAACTTTAGTTTCAAGTGCAAAAAGAATTTTTTTAATTATATTTAGGTTAAGAGTAAAAAGAAAAATTACGTCAAGGAAATTGTATAATGAATAGTTTATTTTAGAAAAATGGAATACTTATAGGTTTTATACTAATAAGGAAAGACTTTAATAAAACAAATAATATTTTCAAATGTCCGAAATTTTGGTTTATTTTGTGCCAGGATTAGAAAGAAAAAGCTAGTATAAATTTGTTTGTGATATTATTGAGAATTACCATTTTTCCAAATTGAATATTAATTTTGCTACTTTATTTATGAATATTAAAGTGTGCAATTAAACTCTGTTAATTTAAAAAGCTCTTAAGAGTACTTATGTTATTGTAAACATCCTTAAAATCGTGGGTGTAGGTAAAAATGATATGTTCTAACATGTAAAGGATTAATCAGCCGATTATGTTCAAAATCGTGGGTGTATTTTAATGAATCTTAAAACCAGAAGTTTAAAACCGTTTCTATTCGGTTTTGAAAGCGTAACTCACATATTCCAATACATGCTTCAAACTTGAAGATACAATCTCAATCTATAAACCTGTCAATATATGAATAAAGTTTACAATCAGTCCATAACAATTAGAATGTGGATTGGTATGAATATCGAATTTGGAAATTGGTATGGACATTATAACCACAAAGTTTGCTTCTGCTATACCAATTACCAAGTCTAATGTATATACCAATTACCAATTAACGATGCAACAAATATCCTAAAGAATTATCAATGACAATGTCATAAACCAAATCGAGAATCAGATTTATATTTTGTAATTCTATGGATTAAAATTTTATTGAACCAACGTGATAAGTCCTAACCAGATTTCAAGTTTGGAACTCTCTGAGTCTCGACCATAACTACAAAATATGCAAAACAGATTTTCAATAAATATTCTAGACCACTTATCACAAAATCATTCCTTATCAATCATGCATAAATTTCAAAATATATCAATTTTTAGCTTCCTTTTACCAAAAAAAAATATCAATAAAATATTTGTCTAACAATATATTTAATAACAAAAAATCTCCACAAAAACTCGGAAACACACAAATTCATTCTTTTATCATTCACATATTTGAAATATACCATTTATTAACTTTCTAAATCGATTTCAAATCATGTTTTCCTTTTAAATAGTTTCATTAACAACTATTTTTTACAAAATCTTGGAAACTATAGTATAATTCAACCTCAACTCTCATAATATAAATCTGGCATGTGAGTATAACTTTAGATTTTACTATCTGACACTTTTATTATTCGAATTGATCATGAACTAAATAAATGATCATATATGGCATGTGAAAGTCAGGGAAACCGAAAACGCAAATTTGCTAATATTTTAATAAGCATAATTTTACGTATGAAAATCAAACCGATCAAACCAAGAAAACAAAATTAATATTATTGCCATCTGTCACGTTAACATTAAAACGCTTTAAATCATCCTTTTTTTTTTTGATCGACTACTTTAGATTATCCAAACTTTGTTTTTACTCTTTATAAAAGATGTTCAATTTATTATTTAGCAGAAACTCCGCTTTAACTAAACCAATGATTCACTACCATAGATCGATCAACAATTAATCGAGCCAAACAATAAAATAACAAATATAACTAGATAAAGCATACAAACATGAATTTACTTTATACTAATTCATTATACGATGTCTCTCATATGGTCTGAATACTAATCAATTATGCAGCAGTAAAATTTGACTAAATTAACCATACAAACCGAATGAACAAACGATCTTCTTCTCAAATTCTAATTAATAATTATCATTCAAAAGATAAACAAGTGAGAATATCATTAGCGAATAAAACTGCTTTTGTATTGAAGATGTTACTTTTTGAGTTAATCAAGGGTGCATTGAAGATGTCACTTTTTGACTCTGCATGAATCTGTTATTGAGTTGTAGTAGTTTATGGTCTAAAGTTCTTTAGGGATATTCAGAAGGCAACACAAAGTTTCACAACTATTCTTGGACAAGTATCTTTTGTTACTATGCAAATCGATAATGTCCAATGGTGGATTAGCTGCAGCAAAGGTTCATGCCCTAAGGACTTTCATCCCACATATCGATGTCTCCTAAGTCCCCAACACCTTCTTCATATTTTCTCTGCAGAGGAAAAAAGTAACAAGTTCACTTTTTTGTTCATAATAGATTCCAATGAAATACAAGTGAAATTTTGTAATAACACATACCCAAGAAATGATTGATTTGCTGCAAAAGTTTACAATCTCATGTGGTCTGTTGACTGGAGAGACACACACATAGGGGTTTGAGTTTTTGAAAAAGGGGTGATGTAAGAGATGACTAGCGGTTGGACGGTGCTTTGGAGTTTTCGCTAGAAGAGAGCTGACCAATGTTCTGAAAGACTGCAAAAAGAAAAAAGAAGTTTACATAACTATTCAAATATGATATTGTCCACTAAATTGCAAATGCTTTTAATAAAATATGTTATTGTCAGAGTCCACTAACCGAAGAGAATTTCTTTTCACAACTGTTGTGGAGGGTCATTGTCACAACTTTCTTGGGGAAATCATTCACAAATGGACAAGGTCCATGAGCTAATTCCAGAGCTGTAATTCCTAATGCCCACATGTCAGCTCTGTAATCAAAAACGAGAAATTAATATAACATTCAATTATTAAACTATATACACTATATAATAAAACGTACTCGGAAGTGTAACCGTCAGCTTTTTCCGGTGGTTTCCAATATTGAAACTTTGAATTGACACGTAGCTTCTCAACATTGGAGAAGCTACGGTTAGAAATTCCAAAACCACCTAGAACCGGTTTGCCATTGTCAAGAAATATTTTCGAAGCCTGTAAGTAGAAACAAATAAGCAGATGAAATAATGAACTAAGAAGAAAATTGTATACTAAGTATATTAGTATTACCTTTATGTCTCCATGCACATATCCACGTGAATGTATATGTATCAGGGCCTTTAACACTTCCCTCAATATCGTAGCAATCTCTGGTTCTTCAAAGACACCTAAAACATTCACCATCAGAGGCATGACAATCCATAAGTGTTTTTTGGACTCATCCAAAAAACGACAGTGAGCCTTCATAAGATTCGGATGATATCCCATCTCAGCATTTTCTTCTTGGAGGATAGTTACCTGAGTTTAACAATGCGCTACATTAAAAAGTGCATTGGAAACCACAACAAGTAAAGAAAAAAAGGAAGTAACTAACCAGATTGTCCTCGCAATTTTCAGTATCAAGGATTTTTATGGCAACATTTTCTTGAAGTACAATGCAAAGAGCCTTATGAATGCCATTTCCGATTTTCTCGAGAAGATCGTAAGCTGCGGTTCTCTCTGGAAAAGTAAATTGTAATGTTTCCTGCCAAACAAAGTGTAAAACTACCATAAAATGAATATCTAAACAGCAATTTGTGAACGATATCAAACAAGAAGCGTTTTTAAATAGCATTGTACCCTTTCATTGTTGTGCATGCGTTTCTAATAAACTAAGGGCCAAAAGCCGAGCATAATTTTTTAGATATGATATTTGTGGTTACTTTTTCTGGCTATATGTTTGCTTTATGAAGTTTCCACACTGTGATTATGTATGTGCTGAAATAACTTAAGGCTGAAGAAGAAAGTTGGGACTTACAGCCGGCTCTGGAGGAACAATCTTCATGATACCACCAACCTGATANGAAGTACAATGCAAAGAGCCTTATGAATGCCATTTCCGATTTTCTCGAGAAGATCGTAAGCTGCGGTTCTCTCTGGAAAAGTAAATTGTAATCTTTCCTGCCAAACAAAGTGTAAAACTACCATAAAATGAATATCTAAACAGCAATTTGTGAACGATATCAAACAAGAAGCGTTTTTAAATAGCATTGTACCCTTTCATTGTTGTGCATGCGTTTCTAATAAATTAAGGGCCAAAAGCCGAGCATAATTTTTTAGATATGATATTTGTGGTTACTTTTTCTGGCTATATGTTTGCTTTATGAAGTTTCCACACTGTGATTATGTATGTGCTGAAATAACTTAAGGCTGAAGACTTACAGCCGGCTCTGGAGGAACAATCTTCATGATACCACCAACCTGATAAATGGAAGAGAAATAGTTACAGACGGTGCTTCCCTCATCTGGTTTTGTGCGCTCTTTAAGCTTACCTCATTGGGATCTGGCACCTCAAGAGTTACATGTGGTGCTTTGACAGCGATCAGCGTCTTATTCTAAGAGAGGCATGAGAGACGCCACAAAAATCAATTTCTCAACTGAGCAGAATGCAAAAGGAAAAGAAACACGCAATTACTAGAAGGAGACAGAAACCTGGAAGCATGGTAGGTTCTTACTGTCGTCTTCATGAACAAACAGAAGCCTAAAAAGTCGAGGGTCAGAACAAAGAAATTTGTTGTATGCCAGGAGAACTTGCTGAGAAACTTACCTTTTATTGTATTCATCCTCGCTCAAGTTTGTTAATCTTTCTTGTGATTCTCTGCAACCAGGTCGTTTCTCAACAAGATACGAAAATCGCAGAAAAGGAAAACAAATTGATTAATGAAAATACCTGATTTGGTCATCTAATTTTGCCTCTTCAGCTGTGAGGTTTTGTATTTCATCCTGTACAAGGATCAAAGACAAAGATGTCAAACTAAAACTCGAAGCGTCACCTGAATAACCCGAAACAAAGAACTGAGATAAAAAAGAAACTGAAAGTAATGGAGAAGACGAAGAAAAGAAACATCAGATTCCACCTTCGGCCATAGAAAAGACGAAGAAACATCGGATTCCACCTTCGACGATAGAGAAGACGAAGAAACATCGGATTCCACCTTCGACGATAGAGAAGACGAAGAATCATCGGATTCCACCTTCGGCGACAGAGTATCGGCCGTTGTGTCCGCCGTCGAATCCGCCATTATAGCCGGAGAATTTTCGGCGAATCGCGCGTATACAAAAACCCAAAGCTAAAGAAGTGAAACCTTAGAAACTCGAGAGGGAAAAAGGGGGGAATTTCTGTTTGCAATTGAGAAAGAGAGAAGAATTTATCTCAGTTGGTCCAAGAATGCAAAAATCACGGTTTTTATTTCGAACTGGTTCATATAGAATTGGGTTAACCCGGGTTAGACCGGTCCAGACCAAAAGCGAAAGCTTATACGATATGAGGAGATAAAGGATCACATTGATGCCACCTTAAAAAAAAAAGGGTTAATAATAATGTCAACTAAGAATACAACAACAATAAAAAGAAAAAAGGAAAAAAACCAAATGGTTGTTAAGAATCTTTATATGTTATGAACAGAAGAAGCAGTGTTATGGGATCTACCAAACAAAAACAAAACAAATTTCTTTTTAATCTGAAACTTTTCGTTCTTTTTTTTTGTTTAGACTTAAGCCAGCGTCATTAAAGATAAACTAAAGTCTTTTGTCATGTCCCAAATAATAAAATTACATTAGATTATGCTGATAGTTTGAAGGCTAAAATCCACAACAAGGAGCAAAGTTTGCCACCAAAAAATAATTGAATCTCGAGTGAAGTCAGAAATTTAACAACATATACTCGATGTCTCAGTCTTTTTGCTCTCATGGATTGGTGGAGTGGTTTGGTGCTCACTTCTGCCACAATCTTTCCAAAATTAGCATGTTATACTACTTCCTTTCTGATATATCCTTTGTATCAAATTTTAGTTTTAGTTTCGCAGCCTTTTTACCTTGTCTTGTTGTTCATATAATATTTCCAAGTCTGTAACACTTTCACATGCTTTCGATATAAGTTCGGTTAAAAAGAAGAAAAAAAAGAGTTTTTTGAAGTTGACGAAATAATGAATCGGTCATCGAACAACAATGCAACCCATGGTCCAAGAGTGCGTAAAGGCCCATGAATCGTGCCTGTTTGATAAAAAAAAAATTGTGGTAAACCAAAATCATATGCAGCCAACCGCAACAAAACAATTTAATTCAAGATTTTGAGTTCTCTTAAAAGTTGGTTTAGAGTTGGTACATATTTAAGTCTTTAACTCTGCATATGACCGAACACTATACATCAGTTTTCTTCTGTCTGTTAAAGCGATTAACCGCGAATCAGACTGCAAAAATCACGGTTTTGCTTATACGTATGAGGAGATAAAAGGATCACATTGATGCCACCTTAAAGAAAAAGGGTTAATAATAATGTTAAACTAAGAATACAACAAGAAGAGAAAAGAAAACTT